>JAHDVE020004164.1:0-10261 GCA_022606495.2 Halesus radiatus
TCGGAACATAGCAAACAGTTTTCTTTGGCAACAACTGACCGATTGGAGTTGTATTCCAAATTTGTAATACTCCTAACGGTCTCGACAAGATTTCATAAAAAAAAACAGAAAAATTAATTGTCCTTGCAAAACATCCTGTGAACTTCTTTGCAAGGGTCAAAAGTGATAGCCGTTTTCTGGGGTAACATCTGGCCGATGGAAGATTTCATAAAAAAAAAACAGAAAAATTAATTGTCCTTGCAAAACAAAAGTTTCTCCTGTGAACTTCTTTGCAAGGGTCAAAAAGTGATAGCCGTTTTCTGGGGTAACATCTGGCCGATGGAAGTTGTATTTTTAATTTGTATAACTCTTATTGGTCTCGACCATATTTCATAAAAAAAATCAGAAAAATTATTTCTCTTTTCAAAACAAAAGTTTATTCTGGAAACATCTTTGCAAGGGTCGAACCATGACAATCAGTTTTCTGGGGCAACATCTGAACGATTCAAGTTGTATTCCAAATTTGTATTACTCCTAACGGTCTCGACGAGATTTCATAAAAAAAAACAGAAAAATTAATTGTCCTTGCAAAACAAAAGTTTCTCCTGTGAACTTCTTTGCAAGGGTCAAAAAGTGATAGCCGTTTTCTGGGGTAACATCTGGCCGATGGAAGTTGTATTTTTAATTTGTATAACTCTTATTGGTCTCTACCAGATTTCAAAAAGAAATCAGAAAAATTATTTCTATTTGCAAAACAAAAGTTTCTTCAGGAAACTTCTTTGCAAGGGTCGGAACATAGCAAACAGTTTTCTTTGGCAACAACTGACGGATTGGAGTTGTATTCAAATTTGTATTACTCCTAACGGTCTCGACAAGATTTCATAAAAAAAAAACAGAAAAATTAATTGTCCTTGCAAAACAAAAGTTTCTCCTGGGAACTTCTTTGCAAGGTTCGAAAAGTGATAGCCATTTTCTGGGGTTACATCTGGCCGATGGAAGTTGTATTTTTAATTTGTATAACTCTTATTGGTCTCGACCAGATTTCAAAAAGAAATCAGAAAAATTATTTCTATTTGCAAAACAAAAGTTTCTTCAGGAAACTTCTTTGCAAGGGTCGGAACATAGCAAACAGTTTTCTTTGGCAACAACTGACCGATTGGAGTTGTATTCCAAATTTGTATTACTTCTAACGGTCTCGACAAGATTTCATAAAAAAAAAGAGAAAAATTAATTGTCCTTGCAAAACAAAAGTTTCTCCTGTGAACTTCTTTGCAAGGGTCAAAAAGTGATAGCCGTTTTCTGGGGTAACATCTGGCCGATGGAAGTTGTATTTTAAATTTGTATAACTCTTATTGGTCTCGACCAGATTTCAAAAAAAAATCAGAAAAATTATTTCTCTTTGCACAACAAAAGTTTCTTCAGGAAACTTTTTGCAAGGGCCGGAACATAGCAAACAGTTTTCTTTGGCAACAACTGACCGATTGGAGTTGTATTCCAAATTTGGATAACTCTTGTTGGTCTCGACCATATTTCATAAAAAAATTCAGAAAAATTATTTCTCTTTTCAAAACAAAAGTTTATTCTAGAAACATCTTTGCAAGGGTCGAACCATGACAATCAGTTTCCTGGGGCAACATCTGAACGATTGGAGTTGTATTCCAAATTTGTATTACTCCTAACGGTCTCGACAAGATTTCATAAAAAAAAAACAGAAAAATTAATTGTCCTTGCAAAACATCCTGTGAACTTCTTTGCAAGGGTCAAAAATCGATAATAGAATTTCTGGAGATAACATCTGGCCGATGGAAGTTGTGTTTTTTAATTTGTATAACTCTTATTGGTCTCCTACCAGATTTCAAAAAGAAATCAGAAAAAGTATTTCTGTTGCAAAACAAGTTTCTTCAGAGAACTTCTTTGCAAGGGAATCGGAATTATAGCAAACAGTTTTCTTTGGCAACAACTGACCGATTGGAGTTGTTCCCAAATTTAATTACTCTAACGGTCTCGACAAGATTTCATAAAAAAAACAGAAAAATTAATTGTCCTTGCAAAACCACAAAAGTTTCTCCTGTGAACTTCTTTGCAAGGGTCAAAAAGTGATAATAGTTTTCTGGGGTTACATCTGGCCGAAGGAAGTTCTATTTTGAATTTGTATAACTCTTATTGGTCTCGACCAGATTTCAAAAAGAAATCAGAAAAATTATTTCTCTTTGCAAAACAAAAGTTTCTTCAGGAAACTTTTTTGCAAGGGCCGGAACATAGCAAACAGTTTTCTTTGGCAACAACTGACCGATTGGAGTTGTATTCAAATTTGTATTACTCCTAACGGTCTCGACAAGATTTCATAAAAAAAAAAAAAAATTAATTGTCCTTGCAAAACAAAAGTTTCTGCTGTGAACTTCTTTGCAAGGGTCCAAAAGTGATAGCCGTTTTCTGGGGTAACATCTGGCCGATGGAAGATTTCATAAAAAAAAAACAGAAAAATTAATTTGTCCTTGCAAAACAAAAGTTTCTCCTGTGAACTTCTTTGCAAGGTCAAAAATGATAACCGTTTTCTGCCAGGTAACATCCTGGCCGATGGAAGGTTGTATTTAAATTTGTATAACTCTTATTGGTCTCGACCAGATTTCAAAAAAATCAGAAAAATTATTTCTCTTTGCAAAACAAAGAGTTTCTTCAGGAAAGCTTTTGCAAGAAGAACCAGGTTTCGCCAGCAGTTTTTCTTTGGTAACAACTGACCGATTGGAGTTGTATTCCAATTTTGTATAACTCTTGTTGGTCTCGACCATATTTCATAAAAAAATCAGAAAAATTATTTCTCTTTTCATAACAAAAGTTTATTCTGGAAACATCTTTGCAAGGGTCGAACCATGACAATCAGTTTTCTGGGGCAACATCTGAACGATTGGAGTTGTATTCCAAATTTGTAATACTCCTAACGGTCTCGACAAGATTTCATAAAAAAAACAGAAAAATTAATTGTCCTTGCAAAACATCCTGTGAACTTCTTTGCAAGGGTCAAAAAGTGATAGCCGTTTTCTGGGGTAACATCTGGCCGATGGAAGTTGTATTTTTAATTTGTATAACTCTTATTGGTCTCTACCAGATTTCAAAAAGAAATCAGAAAAATTATTTCTATTTGCAAAACAAAAGTTTCTTCAGGAAACTTCTTTGCAAGGGTCGGAACATAGCAAACAGTTTTCTTTGGCAACAACTGACCGATTGGAGTTGTATTTCAAATTTGTATTACTCCTAACGGTCTCGACAAGATTTCATAAAAAAACAGAAAAATTAATTGTCCTTGCAAAACAAAAGTTTCTGCTGTGAACTTCTTTGCAAGGGTCGAAAAGTGATAGCCATTTTCTGGGGTAACATCTGGCCGATGGAAGTTGTATTTTTAATTTGTATAACTCTTATTGGTCTCGACCAGATTTCAAAAAGAAATCAGAAAAATTATTTCTATTTGCAAAACAAAAGTTTCTTCAGGAAACTTCTTTGCAAGGGTCGGAGCATAGCAAACAGTTTTCTTTGGCAACAACTGACCGATTGGAGTTGTATTCCAAATTTGTATTACTCCTAACAGTCTCGACAAGATTTCATAAAAAAAAAACAGAAAAATTAATTGTCCTTGCAAAACAAAAGTTTCTCCTGTGAACTTCTTTGCAAGGGTCAAAAAGTGATAGCCGTTTTCTGGGGTAACATCTGGCCGATGGAAGATTTCATAAAAAAAAAACAGAAAAATTAATTGTCCTTGCAAAACAAAAGTTTCTCCTGTGAACTTCTTTGCAAGGGTCAAAAAGTGATAGCCGTTTTCTGGGGTAACATCTGGCCGATGGAAGTTGTATTTTAAATTTGTATAACTCTTGTTGGTCTCGACCATATTTCATAAAAAAAATCAGAAAAATTATTTCTCTTTTCAAAACAAAAGTTTATTCTGGAAACATCTTTGCAAGGGTCGAACCATGACAATCAGTTTTCTGGGGCAACATCTGAACGATTCAAGTTGTATTCCAAATTTGTATTACTCCTAACGGTCTCGACAAGATTTCATAAAAAAAACAGAAAAAATAATTGTCCTTGCAAAACAAAAGTTTCTGCTGTGAACTTCTTTGCAA
Organism: Halesus radiatus; assembly: GCA_022606495.2. NCBI lineage: Eukaryota > Metazoa > Arthropoda > Insecta > Trichoptera > Limnephilidae > Halesus > Halesus radiatus. The sequence goes on from JAHDVE020004164.1 coordinate 4,095, forward strand.
GGGTCGAAAATTGACAGCTATTTTCTGGGGTAACATCGGGCCGATGGAAGTTCTATTTTGAATTTGTATATCTTATTGGTCTCGACCAGATTTCAAAAAGAAATCAAGAAAAAATTATTTCTATTGCAAAACAAAAGTTTCTTCAAGGAAACTTCTTTGCAAGGAGTCGGAACATAGCAAACAGTTTTCTTTGGCAACAACTGACCGATTGGGTTGTATTCCAAATTTGTATTACTCTAACGGTCTCGACAAGATTTCATAAAAAAAAACAGAAAAATTAATTGTCCTTGCAAAACAAAAGTTTCTGCTGTGAACTTCTTTGCAAAGGTCGAATAGTGACAGCCATTTTCTGGGGTAACATATGGCTGATGGAAGTTGTATTTTAAATTTGTATAACTCTTTTTGGTCACGACCAGATTTCAAAAAAAAATCAGAAAAATTATTTCTCTTTGCACAACAAAAGTTTCTTCAGGAAACTTTTTGCAAGGGCCGGAACATAGCAAACAGTTTTCTTTGGCAACAACTGACCGATTGGAGTTGTATTCCAAATTTGGATAACTCTTGTTGGTCTCGACCATGACTTCATAAAAAAAATCAAAAAAATTATTTCTCTTTTCAAAACAAAAGTTTATTCTGGAAACATCTTTGCAAGGGTCGAACCATGACAATCAGTTTTCTGGGGCAACATCTGAACGATTGGAGTTGTATTCCAAATTTGTAATACTCCTAACGGTCTCGACAAGATTTCATAAAAAAAAACAGAAAAATTAATTGTCCTTGCAAACATCCTGTGAACTTCTTTGCAAGGGTCAAAAAGTGATAGCCGTTTTCTGGGGTAACATCTGGCCGATGGAAGTTCTATTTTTAATTTGTATAACTCTTATTGGTCTCGACCAGATTTCAAAAAGAAATCAGAAAAATTATTTCTATTTGCAAAACAAAAGTTTCTTCAGGAAACTTTTTTGCAAGGGCCGGAACATAGCAAACAGTTTTCTTTGGCAACAACTGACTGATTGGAGTTGTATTCCAAATTTGTATTACTCCTAACGGTCTCGACAAGATTTCATAAAAAAAAAAACAGAAAAATTAATTGTCCTTGCAAAACAAAAGTTTCTCCTGTGAACTTCTTTGCAAGGTTCAAAAAGTGATAGCCGTTTTCTGGGGTAACATCTGGCCGATGGAAGATTTCATAAAAAAAACAGAAAAATTAATTGTCCTTGCAAAACAAAAGAAGTTTCTCCTGTGAACTTCTTTGCAAGGGTCAAAAGTGATAGCCGTTTTCTGGGTAACATCACAGCCGATGGAAGTTTGTATTTTAATTTGGATAACTCTTGTTGGTCTCGACCATATTTCATAAAAAAAATCAGAAAAATTATTTCTCTTTTCAAAACAAAAGTTTATTCTGGAAACATCTTTGCAAGGGTCGAACCATGACAATCAGTTTTCTAGGGCAACATCTGAACGATTCAAGTTGTATTCCAAATTTGTATTACTCCTAACGGTCTCGACGAGATTTCATAAAAAAAAACAGAAAAATTAATTGTCCTTGCAAAACAAAAGTTTCTCCTGTGAACTTCTTTGCAAGGGTCAAAAAGTGATATCCGTTTTCTGGGGTAACATCTGGCCGATGGAAGTTGTATTTTAAATTTGTATAACTCTTATTAGTCTCGACCAGATTTCAAAAAAAAATCAGAAAAATTATTTCTATTTGCAAAACAAAAGTTTCTTCAGGAAACTTCTTTGCAAGGGTCGGAACATAGCAAAACAGTTTTCTTTGGCAACAACTGACCGATTGGAGTTGTATTCCAAATTTGTATTACTCCTAACGGTCTCGACAAGATTTCATAAAAAAAAAAACAGAAAAATTAAATGTCCTTGCAAAACAAAAGTTTCTCCTGTGAACTTCTTTGCAAGGGTCAAAAAGTGATAGCCGTTTTCTGGGGTAACATCTGGCCGATGGAAATTGTATTTTTAATTTGTATAACTCTTATTGGTCTCGACCAGATTTCAAAAAGAAATCAGAAAAATTATTTCTATTTGCAAAACAAAAGTTTCTTCAGGAAACTTCTTTGCAAGGGTCGGAACATAGCAAAACAGTTTTCTTTGGCAACAACTGACCGATTGGAGTTGTATTCCAAATTTGTATTACTCCTAACGGTCTCGACAAGATTTCATAAAAAAAAAACAGAAAAATTAATTGTCCTTGCAAACCAAAAGTTTCTGCTATGAACTTCTTTGCAAGGGTCGAAAAGTGATAGCCGTTTTCTGGGTAACATCTGGCCGATGGAAGTTGTATTTTAAATTTGTATAACTCTTATTGGTCTCGACCAGATTTCAAAAAAAAATCAGAAAAGGTATTCTGTTGCAAAACAAAGTTTCTTCAGGAAACTTTTGCAAAGAGCGGAACATAACAAACAGTTTTTTCTTTGGCAACAACTGACCGATTGGAGTTGTATTCCAAATTTGGATAACTCTTGTTGGTATTCCAAATTTGGATAACTCTTGTTGGTCTCGACCATATTTCATAAAAAAAATCAGAAAAATTATTTCTCTTTTCAAAACAAAAGTTTATTCTGAAAACATCTTTGCAAGGGTCGAACCATGACAATCAGTTTTCTGGGGCAACATCTGAACGATTGGAGTTGTATTCCAAATTTGTATTACTCCTAACGGTCTCGACGAGATTTCATAAAAAAAAAACAGAAAAATTAATTGTCCTTGCAAAACAAAAGTTTCTCCTGTGAACTTCTTTGCAAGGGTCAAAAAGTGATAGCCGTTTTCTGGGGTAACATCTGGCCGATGGAAGTTGTATTTTAATTTGTATAACTCTTATTGGTCTCGACCAGATTTCAAAAAGAAATCAGAAAAATTATTTCTATTTGCAAAACAAAAGGTTCTTCAGGAAACTTCTTTGCAGGGGTCGGAACATAGCAAACAGTTTTCTTTGGCAACAACTGACCGATTGGAGTTGTATTCCAAATTTGTATTACTCCTAACGGTCTCGACAAGATTTCATAAAAAAAAAAAGAGAAAAATTAATTGTCCTTGCAAAACAAAAGTTTCTCCTGTGAACTTCTTTGCAAGTGTCAAAAAGTGATAGCCGTTTTCTGGGGTAACATCTGGCCGATGGAAGTTGTATTTTTAATTTGTATAACTCTTATTGGTCTCGACCAGATTTCAAAAAGAAATCAGAAAAATTATTTCTATTTGCAAAACAAAAGTTTATTCTGGAAACATCTTTGCAAGGGTCGAACCATGACAATCAGTTTTCTGGGGCAACATCTGAACGATTCAAGTTGTATTCCAAATTTGTATTACTCCTAACGGTCTCGACGAGATTTCATAAAAAAAAACAGAAAAATTAATTGTCCTTGCAAAACAAAAGTTTCTGCTGTGAACTTCTTTGCAAGGGTTGAAAAGTGATAGCTGTTTTCTGGGGTAACATCTGGCCGATGGAAGTTGTATTTTAAATTTGTATAACTCTTATTGGTCTCGACCAGATTTCAAAAAGAAATCAGAAAAATTATTTCTATTTGCAAAACAAAAGTTTCTTCAGGAAACTTCTTTGCAAGGGTCGGAACATAGCAAACAGTTTTCTTTGGCAACAACTGACCGATTGGAGTTGTATTCCAAATTTGTATTACTTCTAACGGTCTCGACAAGATTTCATAAAAAAAAAAAGAAAAATTAATTGTCCTTGCAAAACAAAAGTTTCTGCTGTAAACTTCTTTGCAGGGGTCGAAAAGTGATAACCGTTTTCTGTGGTAACATCTGGCCGCTGGAAGTTTTATTTTAAATTTGTATAACTCTTATTGGTCTCGACCAGATTTCAAAAAAAAATCAGAAAATTATTTCTCTTTGCAAAACAAAAGTTTCCTCAGGAAACTTCTTTGCAAGGGTCGGAACATAACAAACAGTTTTCTTTGGCAACAACTGACCGATTGGAGTTGTATTCCATATTTGGATAACTCTTGTTTGTCTCGACCATATTTCATAAAAAAAATCAGAAAAATTATTTCTCTTTTCAAAACAAAAGTTTATTCTGGAAACATCTTTGCAAGGGTCGAACCATGACAATCAGTTTTTTGGGGCAACATCTGAACGATTGGAGTTGTATTCCAAATTTGTATTACTCCTAACGGTCTCGACAAGATTTCATAAAAAAAAACAGAAAAATTAATTGTCCTTGCAAAACATCCTGTGAACTTCTTTGCAAGGATCAAAAAGTGATAGCCGTTTTCTGGGGTAACATTTGGCCGATGGAAGTTGTATTTTTAATTTGTATAACTCTTATTGGTCTCGACCAGATTTCAAAAAGAAATCAGAAAAATTATTTCTATTTGCAAAACAAAAGTTTCTTCGGGAAACTTCTTTGCAAGGGTCGGAACATAGCAAACAGTTTTCTTTGGCAACAACTGACCAATTGGAGTTGTATTCCAAATTTAACATTGCTGGTCTCGACAGATTTCATAAAAAAAAACAGAAAAATTATTGTCCTTGCAAAGAGCAAAGTTTCTCCTGTGAACTTCTTTGCAAGGGGTCAAAAAGTGATAGCCGTTTTTCTGGGGTAACATCTGGCCGATGGAAGATTTCATAAAAAAAAAAACAGAAAAATTATTGTCCTTACCAAAACAAAAGTTTCTCCACCTTGAACTTCTTTGCAAGGGGTCAAATGATAGCCGTTTCTGGGAGACATCTGGCCGATGGAAGTTGTATTTTTAATTTGTATAACTCTTGTTGGTCTCGACCATGTTTCATAAAAAAAAATCAGAAAAATTATTTCTCTTTTCAAAACAAAAGTTTATTCTGGAAACATCTTTGCAAGGGTCGAACCATGACAATCAGTTTTCTAGGGCAACATCTGAACGATTCAAGTTGTATTCCAAATTTGTATTACTCCTAACGGTCTCGACGAGATTTCATAAAAAAAAACAGAAAAATTAATTGTCCTTGCAAAACAAAAGTTTCTCCTGTGAACTTCTTTGCAAGGGTCAAAAAGTGATAGCCGTTTTCTGGGGTAACATCTGGCCGATGGAAGTTGTATTTTTAATTTGTATAACTCTTATTGGTCTCGACCAGATTTCAAAAAGAAATCAGAAAAAGTATTTCTATTTGCAAAACAAAAGTTTCTTCAGGAAACTTCTTTGCAAGGGTCGGAACATAGCAAACAGTTTTCTTTGGCAACAACTGACCGATTGGAGTTGTATTCCAAATTTGTATTACTCCTAACGGTCTCGACAAGATTTCATAAAAAAAAACAGAAAAATTAATTGTCCTTGCAAAACAAAAGTTTCTCCTGTGAACTTCTTTGCAGGGGTCAAAAAGTGATAGCCGTTTTCTGGGGTAACATCTGGCCGATGGAATTTGTATTTTAAATTTGTATAACTCTTATTGGTCTCGACCAGATTTCAAAAAGAAATCAGAAAAATTATTTCTATTTGCAAAACAAAAGTTTCTTCAGGAAACTTCTTTGCAAGGGTCGGAACATAGCAAACAGTTTTCTTTGGCAACAACTGACCGATTGGATTTGTATTCCAAATTTGTATTACTCCTTACGGTCTCGACAAGATTTCATAAAAAAAAACAGAAAAATTAATTGTCCTTGCAAAACAAAAGTTTCTCCTGTGAACTTCTTTGCAAGGGTCAAAAAGTGATAGCCGTTTTCTGGGGTAACATCTGGCCGATGGAAGTTGTATTTTAATTTGTATAACTCTTATTGGTCTCGACCAGATTTCAAAAAGAAATCAGAAAAATTATTTCTATTTGCAAAACAAAAGTTTCTTCAGGAAACTTTTTTGCAAGGGCCGGAACATAGCAAACAGTTTTCTTTGGCAACAACTGACCGATTGGAGTTGTACTCCAAATTTGGATAACTCTTGTTGGTATTCCAAATTTGGATAACTCTTGTTGGTCTCGACCATATTTCATAAAAAAAATCAGAAAAATTATTTCTCTTTTCAAAACAAAAGTTTATTCTGAAAACATCTTTGCAAGGGTCGAACCATGACAATCAGTTTTCTGGGGCAACATCTGAACGATTGGAGTTGTATTCCAAATTTGTATTACTCCTAACGGTCTCGACGAGATTTCATAAAAAAAAACAGAAAAATTAATTGTCCTTGCAAAACAAAAGTTTCGCCTGTGAACTTCTTTGCAAGGGTCAAAAA
>JAHDVE020004165.1:0-60741 GCA_022606495.2 Halesus radiatus
AAATTAAACTAATCGAAAAATACTGTGTGTGTGTGTATGTGTGATTATATTATTATTTTATGAAATATAACAAACATATAGAATAAAGGAACAGTGAAATTGTATGAAAATAAAATCTAACATAGTAAGAGCGAGAAAGGACAGATGTGTACATAATGGGTTTCCATATTATATCTAAAGAGATAAAGCGTCACCTTAAAAGGTGATTAAGGGAATGTGGGAATTTTATGAGTTTATGGGAAATATACCTAATATTGGGTTATTGGACACTTTTAATTAATTATTAGGATTTTGGTTTTAACGCCTTTCTTTATTTCATGTGATTCTAAATAATGTATTCTGTTGCCATAACCATCTTTGTGCAGAATATTAGTACTGGTACTAAGTTCGAGTCTCAATCGCAACTTTTTCTTAAAAAAATCTCTGTTTTATGTTGTTTTATATTTACATTGAGAATTGTTAATATTATTTTCAATAATTAACAATATTACGCATTCGATCAATCAGGAAACAATTGATGGAAAACGTAAATGAGAAAGTCTGTTAATTTTTTTACATTAACTCAATACAGAAGGCCTGGAAAGGGGAATTTCACTTAGGGCTTATGTCATCTTTGCGGATGCTATGTTGAGGGTCTTTTTAAGGAGAGGAAGTTCAAGGAAGAAAAGGGTATGAAGGGTGGGTAAGAATCTGGTTCAGTGTATCCAGGAATGACGGACGCATTAATCTATCCCACTCACTCATAGGGTGCAATGAGATGGGTCAAGAGAGTCCGGATAGAGAAGTCAAGGGATCTCCCTCAACTGGCCTCTCCCGATCCGATCCATCACGCAGTTGGTGGGCAGACGCATTCACCTCCAAAACCTGCAAAAACCTCATCCCAAGTACCCGGACACCCCTGTTTATTTACCAAACGTGGCGAACCACTTTAGGTGACCTATAGCAGAGGTGTTGGTTATCCAATGATTCCAAGGCGGCGGTACTCATACCCGACTCCCATGTTGGTTATTCAATAGCATTAATTACTGGTACTAGTGCAGTTCCGCTGAGTTTCGGTCGCAACCTGGAATTTAAAGCTTTCACTGATGATAGCCAACCTCTGATAGGAGACGGAATGGGAAGAAGTAGTCATCTCAATATTTTTTGTCACGTGGATTTCGATTATTAGGAAAATTGCTTATGGAAAGATAAGTGTACGTGTAAAAAAGTACAATAGGCAGGTGCAATTTTTTTCCTTAACAAACGGTGTTCATAAATTAGTGGTACTTTCCGAAAGCAGTTAATTCTATATAATTTTTTAAGATAATATTTTTTTTTTACATTATATTTCTTTAAAAGTGAATAAAAAACTATCTCATCAAAACGCCCTGTTTCGACTTTACCATTTAAACGACGTCAAGTGGTTGTTCGCGCCAAAATTCTTTATCTGTAAATTTATTCCGTTTGACCATATGACGCTCGCGTGACGTCATACGGTCATCGCTAATTACCGTTCGGATTCCGGCCGTTTCGGGGGGTTGAAAAAATCAAACTTTCAGAATTAATTTAACTATGAAAAAAAAAACTTTTTTTAAAATCATTAGTATTTAAGTTATAAGGTCAATTTTTATTAAATGGATCGTACTTTCGTAACTACGTTTTCACTTACATCGAAATGAAACGGCTTTCAAATGACTAAGAATGTTAAAAAAAATCTAATTATCAATCAATAATAAAACATTTTGTCATCATTGCAAAATGCTGAGTGAAAATTTATGTTAGAAAGTGACTTTATTATATTTCTAATTGAGCCAGGGCAAGTCAAGAGAAAGGTTAACATAAAATTTCGTTTGAGATGAAGCAATGAAAAATTTAAACGCGTAATTTAAAAATATTGCGTTTTCTGGTTCAAATAAAATTCTATGAATACCCTAAAAAAAGTCCTGAGAAAAGCGTACCAATTGATTCACACCTCTTTCAAATGACATCCGGAACAATTATTACACAAATTCCGGGATATTTGCTCCACCTACCGGAACTAGCCCCTACGTGTCGGTCCGGAACCACATTCCGGCTTTCCGGAACGACGCACAGAAGATTATTTTAACAAACTACTTGGAAAAAAAATTAAAAATACAAGTAAATTAAATTTTGCTACGCAGTCTTAATATTGTAGCTATACAACACCACATATTTACATAATTGAACGAATACCAAATTGTAACACTACAGTCATACGAGTATGTGTGTGCCTTCAAATAAAGTGCTGATAGTATTGAATCCTACCTTCATGAACAGACGTCCGTTACGCTCTGTTTGGATATCTGCATGGGTGTGTTTCTTAGATTTGTTACAAGAATCATCATAGAAAATATAGTTGGAAATATGAACACAAATGTATAAAATTTCTGATACATTTAAGGCAAATATGTAAGTTATTTAAGAGTTACGAAATGGTGATTTTTGATAAAGTTTTTTTTTTATGAGTGTGCAAAAATTTGTATATGCGTTTCTATGTTTTTGTGTTCACATTTTTAATTGCACGATAGTTTTAAAGAAAAAAAAAACTTACTCAGCTGCAACAAATTGCAATTTTTAGGAAAATTCCGCTTTTTAGTGAGATATCTACGAATTATTCGCAAATAACTACTTATGAAAAATAGTATTATAGTCATCGTATATGTCTACATCTATTGTTGAAGTACATTCAGTTGGTTATTTGAAAATATATTAACGTTTCCCTGATTTTTGCAAATTACCATGTTTTTAAACTTAATTTTCATTTAATCATTGTAGAAAATAATATTAACATAACCTAAATGAAACGTAAAAACAGAAAAAACGACAGAAAAGTAAAAGATTTCATTCGCATCTGGGACTCGAACCCAGGACATCTGCCTATCCAGGGCAACCGCTTAACCAACTAAGATAATGATACCATTTCAATTTATGTCATTTTCATCGAAATCATATCTCAAATTTGTGTCAATATTATTCTACATTTTTAATCCCATGTTATTTTCTACAATGATTAAATATTAAAATGAGGTTTTTAAATCTCAATAAAAATAATTAATAATTAAGAATTGACTACATTTTTATGACTTTATTTTGTAGTGTTATCACTTATTTCATAAATTTATCGTAAAATATGTATTATTTTACAAGTAGGTAAAATAAATTACCCTAAAACTACATAGACTTTTAGGAAAGCAATATTTTTTTCCAGCTAGGGTTTTTGAATAACCCACTGTGCGGCCATGTAATTCTGATGACATTCCAAGGGAATATTGACTATTCAATTGATCCCGTTCAAGTACAAAATGATCCTTTCTTAATTAAAACGGTGACCGCAGGACCGTTCTCAAAGTAATTAGACCTTTAAATATATAATTTATTTTTAATGTTTACAGAAATAAAGGGTAGCCCGTTCGTTCGTTTGTGGTTTTAGTGTTTAATTTGTATAATTTCGAGTGCTTTCAAGATCAAGTTGTTTTCATTATAACTATACAGGAATAAATGATTCGCTCTCAGAAACAACAGGAATCAGTAACTTTGTACTATAATTTTGTAGTAATATTTATTGAAGAGATATGATAATATCAACTATTTATTTATTATATTATGTACTCGGGCTTTATATATATATGGGCTTTTAGATATTTGGATATAAAAATTCACAAGTAAAAAATATATCACAGTAGGTGCATATATAAACTAGATAGATTTCACGAAATACAATAACAAAATATTTCATTTGTTTCACAAACATATTCAGGAATAACATCGTTTAAGTACCATTCCAAATAATTAACAACATAGACTTATTTACAAAACACACCTCACATTCACTGATACTTACACTCTAATCTATCTTATTGATAATCGCTGAGAATGTATGAAATAATCATCTTTTTGTATTTGTATTCCGAGTAGTTGAACAAAGTATCTACTATGTCTGAACAAGTATTACCTTCTGCGTAAAGTCTAGGCACAAGTGAATTTTTAAATTTCTCAGTCCTGAAATTATAGTTACAATTGAATAAAATTTTAGATCGAGTAGTTCTAGTTGAAATACTAAATTGAATTAAGCTAACTCAATCAGGGCTGTCTCTGACAATTTTAAAAATAAAAGTTAAGTCAGAAACAAGTCTTCTATCTAAGAGTTTTAATTAACGATTCAATGCAATTTGAACAGTGTTTCTTTATAACGACATGTTTTTGTGTGTTACAAATCTGGATTACGATAGCTGAAGGTTGAGTGGTAGGGTAGTTACGATCCCTGTCTATGAATCAGAAGGTTGCGTGTTCAAGTCTCGGCTAGCGGAAGAAAAAATAATTTCATTGTTTTGTGTTATTTCACAAAATTATTAATTCTTCTCCTTATTCGTCATATAGTAGAGGAGATTTGATGAAGGTTGCAGTGGGATGCTGAAGTTATTCAGACAGTCGACGGCACCGGGAGTCACTTGGTTCAGCTCAGATGTTCCATAGGGAATTTATTACTTATAAATAATATATAGTACATTTGCGGCACGTGCCAGAATGGCAGATACTTTCAGTATCACCCTGGTGAAAGATCATCGTTCAGAATCAAAACATTACTTGAAATGGATATAGGTGACCAGATATGGATACCTAGATTTTTTTTCCAACATCCTCCTTCCCATCTCTTTCCTCTCCCCATTACCTTCAGGCTCACAACATACCCCAATTTTTGGGGGTGCCATACTCTCACTGCTCCACACAGTTGGGAGCAGCTGGGAAAAATAATTTTAAAGAGCTCTTAATTCGTATTTGAAAGGTACAACTGACTTTATAACATATGAAAAACGGGTACAGTATGTAGGTTTTTTAGGAAAACACATCCACCACATGTCAAAATATATTTGTCACAATGCTATTAAGCTATATGTTGAAAACATTTGTCATTTATTTAGTTTGAGTTCCATTTTTAACATTAATGCAACATAATTTATAAATCGTCGTTTTCGGAAAAATTTCATCAATAATGTTAGGAAAAAAAGTTCAAGTACTGATTTTTAGAAATAACATAATCCTTTTTTTACTTAGGTACATATTTTCATTGAATACGTAGATAGATTAATTATGATATAAAAATTAAAAAATAAACACCAACCAAAATACATAAAACAACAAAATATAGAATATAATCCAGGGTTATAGATGCCGAAATGAGATTCTTAAGAAGAATGACAAGAGTTACAAAATGAAGCACAACAATCCGAGATGAACTTAACATCAATCCTCTGCAACTTTTCGTAGAATTGTCGCAATAGAGGTGGCTTGGTCCAGAAGATCGAATTACGCTGGAATTTCTGAGTGCCATTCCAGAGGGTGGGACGCAATGGACAAAGTTGGGAGAAGCTACCCCAAAGGCTGGGCCTGCTATGGCCGTTGACGTAGCGTAGGACAGGGACCCCTGGGGGCGTTTTGTAAGCGATGGATCCCCAATCCGAATAGGACAAGGAGAAGTCTAGATGGAAACAAAATATAAGCTAAACAATGAAATGAGTATGTATAAGATTGGTACAATTTTTCTTATTGCATAAAGAATATCTTGTATCTTTCGGCAGAAGCTTCCCAAAAATGTATTGTACAGTCTGACATTTAAAAGTAGAGGAAATTGAAGGCGCTGTGATCGTTTAAAATACTTAAAATGATATCACTAAGATGGCTCATATGAAAATTACAGTAATTAAAAAAAAAACGATAGTCGATATGCTTATTTTTTTACTTTAACTAAACGGTTTTCAGAACATACATAATTTTTCCGAAAGGAGATAATTCTATATTAGATTTTAAAACTATTTTATTACTTAACGTTTTGCAGGAAAGATAATTATTTGGAAACGCAATTTTTTTTATATTTCTGAAATGTATGATATACAAACAAAATACTTACCAATTGAATATATTATAAATCAAAATATAACAAAATCTATTTCAAAGATTATAATCATAAATGTAACAAAGTCTATTTCAAAGATCAAAATCATAAATATAACAAAATCTATTTCAAAGATTATAATCATAAATGTAACAAAGTCTATTTCAAAGATCAAAATCATAAATATAACAAAATCTGTTTCAAAGATTATAATCATAAATGTAACAAAGTCTATTTCAAAGATCAAAATCATAAATACAACAAAATCTATTTCAAAGATCAAAATCATAAATACAACAAAATCTATTTCAAAGATTATAATTATAAATATAACATAGTTTATTTCAAAGATCAGTATTTAAATCATAAATTTAAAATACGTAAATGTACATAGATAATATATAAAAAATATATATAGAGTTATGCTGATTTAAGCTGTTTTCTTAAATCGAATTATTATGATGGAAAGGGAAAAAAATATTATTTTGAATGAATTTCAAAGACAAAATGATTATAATTTCTTCAAACGATTGATATTCACTTAATGGCGTCATTATTAATAAGTGAATTAAAAAATGTACTTTATATTCACCACTTTATAAATATACATAGTTTCGAAGGCGATGCTTTTTTCATCAGGAATATATGAATACTATGTATATTTATAACTTGGTGAATACATAGTATATTTTTATATTTTATTATATCTTTGTATATTTATAAAGTGGTGAATACAAAGTATATTTTGATATTTTATTATATATATATATATATATGTATATTTATAAAGTGGTGAATGCAAAGCATATTTTTATATTTTATTATACCTATGTATATTTATAAAGTGGTGAATACAAAGTATATTTTATATTTTATTATATCTATGTATATTTATAAAGTGGTGAATACAAAGCATATTTTTAAATTCATTTATTAATAATGATGCCACAAAGTGAATACCAATCGTTTGAAGAAATTATAAGAATATTAATGTTCGACACAACTATCAGGGATGTCTAAAAATATCCTGAAGTACAATAACGAAAGGGTTTATTTTCCCTTTTTCTAGTTCATGAGTCAACACGAGTATCAAAGGTTCCAACATGTCAAAAAACAAAACTTCACCATTTCAATAAGCACTTATTTCTTGGAGAAAGTAAAACGTATAAATCACCCAACTTTCCACGCAACCCTTGGTCCCCATACGTCGACATGTCAAACATGATTTTCTCTCAGAGCTATTGATAAGGGCGACGAGGCCTTCTAGGAAAACTCGAGGCCCTATTTATTCACGGATTCTATTTCGACTGGGCTTAAGGCTTAGGGCTTAGGGCCTCGGTCAACCACTAACACGTACCATTTAGTAATTCTGGACGTTTTCTTCGGGTTATTCTTTTTCATTTGGATCTCCTTCAGATTATTTAACATTTTGCGAAAGGAAAACATTAATCTTCGCATATTTAGAACACAAGAATTCATCAGTTTTATTTATTTTTTAGTTGATTTTTTAAATAATGTCAATAATTTCCGACAAGCAAACGAATAAAAAGAAGAGAGATAAAACAAGGTTATGATCGCTTGAACCCGGAACCTCTACTCTATCCTAAAGTAACGACTGAAGCCAATTGAGCTAACGAAACCTATTTGAGTTCTGTCATTTTATTAAAATCAAATCCCGGCGTGGGATAGTAAATTTTATTTTATTAATTTGTGTTGCTTCACAATTAATTCATTTAAAAATAATATATAGTATATTTGCGCATGTTCTAGAGTGGAAGATACTCTTAGTATCGCCCTGGTGAAAGAACACCATTCTAAAATGGCTTTTAGCCGTGTTTGGTGACCAGATCTGAATAGCCAGGTATTATTCCCCACCTTCCTCTTCCCCTTATCCTTCCCCTCCCAAATACCTTTAGCCTCAAAACATTCCCCTATTGGGAATGTCATAGTCTCACTGGCTCCAGACGGTTGGGAGCAGTTGGGACTCTTGTGCGTTATTCATTTAAAAAAACAGTTATTTTTTCTTGAAAAATATCAAAATTATTTTTTATTTTGTTTCCGGTAATTACTCTTTCATATTTTCATAGAGTATAATTGATAATAATTTGTAGGAACTATTTATAAATTAATTTTAAAGCAGTGTTTATAAACTGGCAATATTAACCAAGTTGTAACACTGAGACGCATGCGCGATGGACCGAGATCCATCCTACAGGAACGATCTGGTAAACCAACGGCATTCAGCCTCGAGTGAATTTTATAGTTGTATCGTATTTTCAACTTATTAGAACCCAGTGTTTCAAAAAGTTTCTGATAACATCGTTTGTGACTTGTTTTAAATAAAGTTAATGTGTTTAAATTAGAAATATCATTATTTAAATATTCCCTCTCATCCGCATCCTTAGCGAGCGGCGGGTTAACCATCTGCACGATACCTGTTCTCCGATAAATCAATGACAAAATGAAGCAAAAGGTTTAATTTAGTTAAACAACCAAATAACCATTACGTCGTTTCTACAGGGATAGGCAGAGAGTAAAACAAATTATTAAAAACCCAGAGTTATTTTTAAACAATGGTTATAAAAACATGGCGTCAATTTTTATGATATATCCTAAGACAAAATTTCATGTGATTTACAAATGCGTCATATTAATTGGCGCACTCTGAATACAGAACTTTAAAAAAATTGTATTATACCGAATAGTAGCGAAGGCATAAGCCATAAAAGTGTTGATATATTAGGAGAATCTCGCCGGCCAAAAGTGTGACGTTACAGTACATAAAATGACTGACGTGGCGGTATGCTTTATGGCATTTAAAAAAAATAAATTATATTAATACCGCATAAGAGTCCCAAACTGCTCTCAACCGTCTGGAGCCAGTGAGACTATGTCAATCCCAATTGGGGAATGTTGTGAGGCTGAAGGCATTGGGGAGGGGAAGGAGAAGAGGGAGAGGAAGGTGGGGAAAAGGGAAACTACCTGGCTATTCAGATCTGGTCACCAAACACGGCTAAAAGCCATTTCAAGCAGCGTTTCAATTCTGAATGGTGGTCTTTCACCAGGGCGATACTGAGAGTATCTTCCACTCTGGAACGTGCGCAAATATACTATATATTATTTTTAAATGAATTAATTGCGAAACAACATAAATTAATTAAATAAAAATCAGTTGCGCACGCCGGGATTTGAACCCGCGACCTTCGGATTCGTAGTCGAGAGGCTTACCCCTCGACCATGGAGGCCGTCATTTGAATTGTGAATTTTACTGAATTGCGTCACGGGTATTTATTTTATCCATGTTCACTTTAAAAGCTCACCACTTCGCCACGTTTACAGATACCGAAAACTATTTTTACTCTCTAATACATTTTCTCAAAGCACATATTTTTTTAAATAAAGTTTTCTGCTTCATGGCAGCAAGTAAAAAAAAAATTTTGATCGTAATATCGATCGATATTATAAATATTACCACTTGTGGTTGCAAAGAAAGATAAATCTATGTATATCTGATATAGAACATGGAGAATGGAATATTGTCATGTTTTTTTTCAGGGTTCAATGAATATTTATATCAAAGCTAGCCGGAAAAAAAAATCATTGCAATAGAAATTTTCAGATAGAAAATCCTGTACACATTTTATGACGGTAGAGATCATCCTTCAAAAGGTAAAAACATAACAGATTATTCACTTTATAGTTGAGTTCAACTATGGCATCATCAAAACAAAACAAACATTAATGTCTAAAATTAAGACTATTGCATCTGTGGTATGTTGTGAGGCTCAAGAAAAGAGATGGGAGAGAAAAGAGAACCTGGCTGTTCAGATCGGGTCACCAAGCACGGCTAAAATCATTTCAAGCAACGTTTCGATTATGAATGGTGGCTTTTCACCCGGGCATTACTGACAGTATCTACCACTCAGGGACATATCGCAAATATACGGCATATTATTTCAAATGAATAAATTCTGAAATAACTCAAATTAATCAAATAAAATTTACTTTCGCATGCCGGGATTTGAGCCCGCGACCTCCGGATTTGTAGCCAAGGATCGTAACCACTGAACCGCGGAGACCGTCCTGTTTTTAAATAAAAATGTTTATTTCAGAACGTATCTTACAAATATATCTTAAATTTTAAATATCTGCTATGATTTTTTTCGTATTTAATTACGTATTGTAGCTACTGTTATTTTTGCTCTGTTATTGTAGGTTATGTTTTATGTTTCTAAAAACCCGGGAGGCTTTCAATAAATAAATAAATCACAAATGACTTATACGACGAATTTAGTGATATTTAGTCAGAAATACACTTAACTTTACTCTAGTTGCTCCAAATATGTCGTACATTAACTCACATAATATTCTAAACTGCACTTAAAATTAGTCCCACAGTGGTATTTACATATTTCTAGCAACTTACCAACAAACTAAGTGGTCATTAATATTGACGTCTTTTTATAAAACCTTGCTCCATTTTCAAAAGAATGAATTCTGTTGATGTCACCGTGGTTATTTAATGTGTACACAGATCACTGTATGCAAGAATTGAAAGACGTAGACATGGGCGGACAGATTAATATTTTTTATTTTTATTTTATTTTATTTGGAAAACCAACAGTTTCCAATAATCATTATGTATGGTAAATATGTGTAAAAAACGAACTAATGATAGGTTTTTACTTGAGTATTTAAATTATTCACTTAAAAAAGAAAAGTTACAAGGTTAGCCTATGAGGTTAGGATGATGGGTGTGAGAGGAAGGAAAGGGATCTAGTTTGTGTAGAGTAATATGTATTGTGTGAATCTTATTTATTGATTTCAGGTTTGAAATTATAAGGGGCTAAGTTGAATAAGTCGAATTCACTGTATGTGTGAAGCGTGGTGAATAAAGGTGTTTTGTTTTGAGTTAGAGTTACATGGAAGTAGGTTTAGTCTGTGGTTTTGTCTGGTTTGTCTGTTATGCACTCTCAATTGAATTAGTTCAAGTAATTCAAGGTAATCGATCAATCTATCAATCTATCAATCTATCAATCTATCAATCTATTTATCTATCAATCTATCAATCTATCAATCTATCAATCTATCAATCTATTTATCTATCAATCTATCAATCTATCAATCTATCAATCTATCAATCTATCAATCTATCAATCTATCAATCTATCAATCTATCAATCTATCAATCTATCAATCTATCAATCTATCAATCTATCAATCTATATCTATCAATCTATCAATCTATCAATCTATCAATCTATCAATCTATCAATCTATCAATCTATCAATCTATCAATCTATCAATCTATCAATCTATCAATCTATCAATCTATCAATCTAAAAGTATGTGATTTGTTGTATGCTAATGATGCTTATTTCTAACAGTGTGGAAGATCGCCAGTCTCTAATATCTAGGATGAATTATATTAGTATGCAGACTGAATAAATGATGTATTTAAAGTTATGGTTTTTGAAAAAAAAAGGTTAAAAAACACAACAAAAACTACATGTGAAATCTGAATAAAAAATTTAAAAAAATCAAAAAAAGACAGGAAGAAAATGGGCACAAGGGACTAAAACAGCCAGAATGAGCCAAGACGAAAGAAGAAGAGGAAATAAAAAAAATAGAAAAGGCAAGAAAGCTTATTCCATCCTTTTATTCCTCTATGTCCTACTTTCGAATATTGGCTCAATGTTGCCTCTATACCGGTCAATTTAACTCCAACCTCGTTTCCAACCACGAAGCGCATGTTCCAAGTTTCAACAAATCAATGCCCCCTGGCATACCAATCGCACCGGGGTAGGAGTGCTCCTGGCTGGTATGATACATTCGGTTCAATGACAATTTAGCACACGTATAAATCATCACACTTTTAAAAAATGTACGAAAAACAAAACTAGCCCGAAAACCTAATCTAACCTAACCTATTTTTTTATATAAATAACCGGAGTGTTAGATACTTCAGTATCGCCCTGGTGAAAGACCAGTATTAGGAATCGAAACGTTGCTTGAAATGGCTCTAGCCGTGTTTGGGGACCAGATCTGAATAGTACAGATAAACATCCCCACCTTCCTCTACCCCACATACTTCCCCTGCCCTCTACCTTCAGCCTGACAACATACCCCAATCGGGGTTACCATAGTATCATAGGCTCTGGACGGTTGGGAGCAGCTGGGACTCTTGTGCAGTACTCACATAAAAATAAAAACTCCCTATTTTCAAAATGGGCGTAATTGAGTTATATATGGAGTCACGGTAATTCGAGGCTAAGAAATCGACTGACATTATTATTTTTACGATAAAATAACAAAATTGTCTTCATTTTTCATCTTACCGAACACCCTTTTTTGCAAAACGTACCATTTTTCCAGCAACAGGAAGAAGGTTTTAAATTATAGATATGTAAAAACATAACATAAAAAATTAAACAATTGCTCTTATGCGATGCTCTTCTAATTGTTGCAAGATAAAAAAATATCATTCAGGTATCTTTTCAATACGGATAAACTTGTACTAAATATATCTGTAGCACAGGTGAATTTGTTTCCAAGTGTATGTAGGCGAGAAATGGGTACATGTACAAGTATTTGGTAGTTAGTCCCAGAATTATTGTTACAGAATAATATACTTTGCCGAGTTTGTCGTCGAGGTTCTTTGAAGTTGATTAGTTGCAGGAGTTCACAACAGTCTAATACGGAATTAATAATTTTAAATAAAAAGTAATTTTTTTTTATCTGTTTTCCAGAGAATGAATGATTTCAAGAATGTGTAGTTTATGTGTTGTATTGGTATGTATAGTTTGAAGTTTTAAAAAAATTGGGCTGCGCACCTTCAATATTTTTTATATGAATAAGATAGTATGGAAACCACATTATTGAATTGTATTCTAATATGCTTCGCACTAACGACAAATACACGATTTTTATAGCTTCCAGCAAATCAAAGTCTTTGATAGTTCTAATTGTTAATCCCAGTATCTTCATACTTTTATTGGTTATTTGTTGCATATGATTTACAAAATTTTTTGCGTATCAAATGAAACTCCGAGGTCCCTAATTTCGTTGACTTTTTCTAAGATTGTGTTATTTATATCGTAGTTAAATGATAACGGGATCTTGAATCGACAAAATGTTAGTGTCTTGCATTTATCAACGTTGAGAAATAAGTTTTAAGCGATACACCAATTATGTAATTTGTCGATGTTTAATTGTAAGATTACGCATTCGCTAATATGGGATATTTTTTTATATAGTTTAATATCATCAGCAAAAAGCAGAACTTCTACATCGTCGAAACAAGTTACGATGTCATTAATGAATATTAGGAATAGAATAGGACCGAGATTACTTCCTTGCGGCAGACCACTAGTTTCATTAAATACCTTATATTTGATAGACTTAATTTTGACGAACAATATTCTGTCAGATACTTGAGAACCAATCCAACATGTTGCCTCTCAGTCCTAGTGTATATAATTTACTAAGTTATAATTTATGGGATTCTTTATCGAAAGCTTTTGAAAAGTCTGTATAGATACTATCAATTTGTTTTTTATTCCGTAATATAGTTTTGGTAAAGTAATAGGTAAGTAGCAGTTGATCTTCCACTGAATAACTCGAGTTGTTTTTTTTATCAATTATTTTGAGTATTGATGGATAAATTAAGTCGAGAAAAAGGGATTAAAAAAAATGTGAGTGCTGATTGTATACATATAGGACGATAGTTTTTTATGTCTGTATCATCACCTTTTTTGAAAATTGGTGTAATATAACCAGATTTTCAAAGAGTTGGAAAATGTCCAGAAGATAGTAATTGGTTAAATAATATGGTTAGTCGACATGATATTTCAGATGTGCATTGTTTGAAAAATATTTTTGGAATGTTATCTGGGTCTGCAGATTTTTTGGGGTCAAGGGAGAGAATTTTATTTATGCATGATTTCCGTGTTATGTGGTAGTTCTGCAAATGTAACGTGTTATGATATGTATATGATAGGATTTTATTTTGCGATATTTCGTCTTCATATACGTTTTGGAAATGATCCGCAAACAAATTAACAATGTCGTTGGTGCTATTAACTATTTTGTCATCATAGTGCATTGTAGGGGGTAGTCTGAACCTTCATTGTTTAATTTTTTTACAAAATTCCACAGATTTTTTTTACTCTAGTGCATTTTTTTCATTGAAGCTGATGTGCGCTTTAGAGCACAGTTTGGATGGTGTTTTAAATTTTTTCTCGTTGCTGAGTTTTGCATTACAGCCCTAAAATTACCGTAAGTGCTAAAGTATTTGAACACTAGTTATAACCTTTTCTTTATTTTTTTTATTATTTAAATTAACCATGAATAAAAAATAAAATAAATTGACAAAAAAAAACTAGTTTTTTTTCATCTGACTTCAGTCCAATTTACGTCCTTCGTAACGCCAATCACAAGAACTAATTTGAAATGGGATTAAGGGAAGTAAAGGTTTAGTTTAACTTTTCGGACAAGCTTCGCATTTTGGTTGACAAGAAATACGTAAAAATGTCGTCGGATTATGACTAAGTTCCCATCCAGGATTAAGTCAGTACTAAACAACCTAGGCCAACAAACAAAATAACTTTCAAAATTTCTCGGGTTAGACAAAGAATGCCTGTTAGTTATAATGACTCAATAACCGTTTAAGGCCTAAGGCCATTTTCAAATTGGTATTATGAAAGCATTCCGGAAATATTACATCAAACCACGTAAAGGCTGGAAGATATAAAACGATTAACGTTAACGGATACTTCCTTATTTTTAACGTTGTTAGTATATTTTATTAAAATAAATAATGTTTTTAATAAAGGTTATGAGGCAAGATTATTTGAAATTAAATTAAATCGGGAAAACGTTTTTTCCCTGGTAAGATCTTGCAGCGATTTTGTGTAAATCTTCACGTTACCAAGAGGGGTAGTGAAAATGTCTTAAATTACTCTCCTCCATTTATTATTTTAAATGTACCTTACTGTTTTTGAATTTTTTGTATTCCTACAAAATTTATGAACACACAATCTACCAAAAAAAAAATTATTACTAGATTAAAACCGATTTTTTTATGTGTAAGTATCATTCCTTGCAACGGGTAATATTTTTTGCTCGCTGGAACCGTACCCGTAGCTACACGTTTCCGCCATTCTACTAGTACAGTGGTAGGTGATGCGTGCTATCTCACTTACTTATGCGATTACCAAAGCTGTGTGAGGGGGTTAGGTAATTAGCCGCCGGACCGCTAGCAGGTAGCAAATATTCTTACGATCGTTAAGCTAGTAGATCCTCAGCTGCAAGTTGAAGGTCGTGTTCGTTGATAAATGTAGAGGTTTTTTTATAAAAGAATCTAGCAGACACGACTTAAATCGATAATTTTTATCACGTTTTTTTAAACCAGTTTTGTCTATTCAATATATAATATTAAACACCATACAATGCGTAAAGCAATCCATTAGCTACGAAGGACGACATAATTTTCTCCTGGAAAATAATTTTAAAAATTAGTAGATATTATACCTATTGTCACAGTTCCCAAATAAAGTAATTGCTAGCGGTTAAGTAAGCGAAAAAGGACGTGTTTTTGGATTTACGTAGATGGTAGAAAATACAATATTTTGTCTTGATAACTAACTTAACCTAACCTAATTATGAAGTGAATAAAAAAATAAAAAGTTAAGGTTGTTTCTTTATATATCCGTTTTCCTAACAGTACTATTCCCACAGCAAATCTAACAATCCAAATCACATTGCTCACATTGACAGCAAAAACATAAAACCGCCGTCAATGTGAAGAAGAAACATCGCAGCACCTTGTCAGTAAAGATCAGTGCCGAATTTATGTGGAACTTTTGTGCAATAAACTTCCATAAAAAAAGATAAGATAAGAAAACAAATTTGAATTATGATTTGACCACATATTAAACAGCGCGCTATTCAAATTCGGTGCTAAAAATCAAGGGCGAGTCCGAAATAAATTCTCTACGTGCCTTATGAATGCCGCTCGTATACGACTTTCTGTTTTAAGAAACTGGTCGTACCTAAGATATCACAATCAACTACTAACAGTCGGGGTTCGCAGACACTTCAGAAGAATAGACAATTTTTTTTTTTAATTTATCGTTTTTTTGTTAACTTTTGGATGTCGAATTTCTAGAATTTCTTACCTTTGGCAAATTAAAATTCTTATGGAAATTCTGATCGTTGCGTTTTTAATTTTTATTTTTGACATTGAACAGATGTTTCAATGAATCTTCGAATTTTATATCCTTCGGGTTGTGATAAAACTTAATCGCTCTCCTTGTTGTGTGATAAAAGTTTTGGACCGACGGAAAAAAAATATTTTTGAAAAAACCACAAGAGGATTATCTCACCTATCTAGGGGATTTTTGGGCTGGAAAAAACGTGCATTACAATCATTTGAGGCAATATTTTTTGGTTTTAGTGGCATTGTGGGGAAATTCTAAGTATTTATTTATTGAAACAAGAGGTATTTTAACTCTTACTGTATATAGGTCATGAACCAGCACTGCTAAAGACCGAATTCATGTCATTCTAGCGGGTATGAAAAATATGTTTTTTCTAATCATTAATACGCAAATAATAAAAGCAGATTCTTACTAATTTGTTGCTTTTATAAAATACTTTTTAGTTCAACACCTGTTTGCAATAGTTTGGTGACAATTAAAAAATTTGAATAAAATGTCGCTATTGCTCGCGTTAGTCATACTGTCGAAAAATTTAATTACGTTGTTATAATTCTACGAAATATGGATTACGCTGGCTCAATATAAGTGCGTTGTATTTTCCGTTAAAACGTGTTGTGGGGAAATTCCGTCTTGAGAGTTCTGTTCACGTGAAGGCTATATACCCGTACACGAAAACGGGAAACGTTAAGACGTAAAGGCATAACGACGCGTGATCACGTACTAGACCGTGGATGTATGGTTTCCGGTATTTCCGGTCTTTCCGGTACTTCCGGTCTCAGTCTCGGCTAAATTCATGAATTTTTCATTTGTTTGTGGAACCTCATACATCTATCATCGGAACACGAGCAAAATTTTTATTAAAACATTGATGATTTTTCATGTAGAAATTATAACAATGGGTTACGTACGACATGGCATAAAAATAAACTCATTTATATCAATATTGGTTTGTTGTTTCATAACAATGTTCTACAAAATGAGACAAATAGGTTGGTATACAAAGCTCTTAATAAATATCTGTGATTTCGAGACGTGAATACCTACGAAAAAATTGACGGTTGTGTCGCAAGACGAATGTTTAAATGATTGTGAACTCTTAGTTTTTCTATTTTACGTCACAGTTAAACTTATAAAAATATTGCTCATTTCTTTATGGTTTAAAATCTCTGTTTACTTAATTTTTGATAGTTTTTTATATTATGTTTTAAAATCCATGTAATGGCCTAGATGTTAAATATTAAATTATGTTTTTTGGAAGCTATGTCAATATTATTGAACGTGCAACGGAATTTTGCACAATATTGTTATATTCTTGAATGCCATCGTCAATGAAAATAGTATAATATCACATTCACAATCACTGACTGAAAAAACAAGGTACGTCTTTGTAAAAAAACAAGATTTGGATCGTACTTACAGAATATTGACCGATATCCGCCATTTGATTCACGATATATTAATATGTAAGCTTATGCAAATTGGCGTACACGGTGACCTTTTCAGATCTCATCCTTTGTATCAAAAAGCAGTCATGCCACAGCTGTGGATGGCTTTAAATCGGACTGGGTAATCGTTTCATCTGGTGTGCCCCAAGGATCAATATTGGAACCTTTACTGTTTAACATTTACATCATTGATATAAGCCAATGCTTCAAATACTCCAAATGTGTATTTTACGCAAACGATATGAATATTTTGTAGCTTTTGCATGTACTGCCGACTGTCAAAAAATACAGGAGAACCTTAACCGTCTTAATTTTTCCGGTTCACAGCTAAATCTTAAAATAAATTTAAAGCTGATAATATTTAGCAAGAGAGAGGCCAAAGACTTGGGAAAGACATTGGACCCTACGTTTATTTTTGTTATTAATATCGACTCAATCACATCAAAATCCTCAAAAATTTTAGGATTCATTTTAAAAACATGTAAAAAATTCAATAACCTTAAAACAATGAAAATCCTTTACTTTGCTTACGTTCTCAGTTCACTGGAATACGCTTCAGAAGTTGGAACCCACAATATAAAAAATATGTACACAACTTGGAACTTGTTAAAAATCGCTTTCTACGATTTCTAGATTTTCGTAGTTATTCTCTCCATATAAATCACCAAGTGTTGGCCGTATTTTTTAATACATTATGGTTGAAAAATCGAAGAATCCCGGCTGATGTACAGTTTTTGTAGAAAATTGCAAGATCTACTTCAGTTTGCCTGGAACTCCTACAACAGTTCCAACTACGAGTTCCTAACAGAATAACAAGATCTGACCAAATTCTTGGCCTTCCTCGGTGCAACACTAATTCTAAATAAAACTCATTCATCTATCGCTCATCACACATTTTTAACACACTAATCACAATTTAACATTTTTAACTCTGCACCACACTCAATAAAGTCATACCGGCGATCTATCTAGCTTTTATAACTTCAGATACCTACTCATCGCATGCTACCTTCATGTTATTAACTTTCTTCCTTTATGTATATAAATAAGTACACTTTTTCTTGTTATTTTATTAAAATAAAATCACACATGTACATTTTAACTAGATCAATACCCCCCTCCCCTATCCCCTTCCTTTTCAGACCCTATAACAAATTAGCAGGTAACTTTTAAATCAATATTTATTCTTTATTTTGAACAATTATCTTATTAATTTTATATTGATTCTTCGAAAATCACTAGATTCACTAATATATAAACCTGTAAATGGTCAAATTTATCACTTATTTTTTATACTTTATTTTTTTATGTAACCTGATGGTCCCCAAGTAAAGAAAAACCAAAGAAAAATACATGAAAAAACCAAAAACATTCAGAAAATAGTGACAATTGACATTCGCGTAGTGGGAAAGAAGTTACTTGACTGGCAACTAGATAACGTGATAGCCAAAAATGGCGCATCTATCACGATCAGAATCGGTAATGTTCTCATCGAATAGCACAAACGTATAATAGCTGCTAATTGACTTAATCGCAGCGAATACTTCTCCACACGAAACGATTTCAACGTTACTATTCAAACAGCAGCGTTGTAATCGCTCCGTGTGATCGAGGCTTTAATTACCAGATCTGAAGAGTTGGGTTTATTTATAATTTTCGATCCCCTAGTTCCTCTCCTCACCTACTCTCTTAAGACTTACAGTACTCCCTACTTTTGGGATGCTATGGTTAAACCGTCTCTAGACTATTCGGTATTACATAAATCAATTGACATTTCCGAAGCTTCCATCATTCAACGACAGTTTCGATAGGCTGAACACCTAATCAGATTACCTGAAAACAGATTGCCACAACAGATATTCTGCTTCTAACTAACTCTGGGTTAACTCGCTCACAAACAAACTCTACAAGCATTATCTAAAGGATGAAGGGTGAATATCAGATGACCAACAAGGGGATAATATAAACGCGATATCTGGAATCTTTTGTAACAGTTTGGTCCAACTGGTTGCGTGATCAATCAATACAAGTATGAATCAGCACACTTTTCAAAAGTGATATAAATTCATTAAAAGGACGAAAACAAAGGAAATCATCACATATATCCAATCTAACATAAAATTTAAAATAATATATATTATATTTGCACACGTTCCAGAGTGGAAGATTCTCTTAGCATCGCCATGGTAAAAGACAACCATTCAGAATTAAAACGTTGCTTGATATGGCTTTTAGCGTTGTTTGGTGAACAGATCTGAAGAGCCAGGTATTTCCTCACCTTCCTGTTCTCCACCTCCTTCCCTTCCTCACTACTTTCAGCCTCACAACATTCCCCAATTTGGGATGCCATAGTCTCACTGACTCTTGAAAAAATATACTGAATCAAGCTTTATTTAATAAAAAAAATATGTATATTAATTTGGTTAGATTAGATTAGGTTTTGGGGACAGCTTTTTTTCATCCTTTTAATGACTTTATATCACTTATAAAAAGTTTGATAATTCATACATGTGTTGATTTATTTGGTCACCGGTCAAACTGATCGGAAGCCGATAATCAAGCCGGTCTTACGAAGCACAATTGAACGTAGTTATGCAGAAAGTCTCCAGCCCAAAAAGATGAACCGAAGAAAAAAACGTTTAAAAATTTGATAATACAAAAGCATTTAACGGCGTCTGTGAAGCGAATACAAGTTTTTTTTTCTTTGAGAGTTATTAAAGTAATTTATCATCTCTCAAAGTATTTATTAAAATTATATTTTTTATTTATTAAATTATTATTAAATTATATTATATTTTGCCAGAAGATGCATTCATAGAAGACCTCCAACTCATTTTGAACAAATTCTGGCAACCGATTGTTACAAAATAAATGCAGCAGCAAATTCGCCAATCAACCGTGCTCTTCATTCATTCAATAATATTTACCTACTCAACTCTAACACTGACAATTTTTCTACAATTTAAAAGGAGTTAACTGACAATGACATTAACTGCTTAATACGTATATATATATGGTATCACTTCTATAATAAGTAGATCAACACTTCTCACACCCACACATACACACGCACTTATATACTACACATGTCGCCCGATAAGTATTCAATGTATAAAAAAGACATTTAAGGAAAAGTATCACAGGTACTCATTATGTAATTTTAACTTCTGGAAATTAGTTCTCACTGTAACCAATTTACTGTTTTATTTCTGTAATATAAATAAAACATAAACATCTCGTATTTATCTGTAAGAAAACATGAAAAATCGTCAAATTGGAACAGACCGTTTGGACTAGCGCTTTGGTGAGGCAACGTATTTATAAAGCTATTTATCTACTTATTTTCATTCTCACCTGCCTGTGTGGCTTTTCACATGTCCAACCCATGTAATACTATATATTTTAAACGAGTTGATAATGCATCAATCTCGGCTGATCGATCAATTTAGTACACATCCTGCGAACTGGACGCTAGCTCCATCATTCGCTTGTCATGGAAACTGTCACGTAATTTTTTTTTCTTAAATTACATTTTTATTATTCCAGAAGAATACATATGTCCTGAAGGCGAATGGTAGAAAACGACAGGGCTGACAGAGGAAGACATGACATGATCAAGCGAATCAAATAAATACTTCAGTTATTGTTGTTGTTTTTTTCAGCTTTTTTATATGAATACCGCAGAAAGATTCCAACTCCTTCCAACCGTCTGGAGCCCGGAGGGGACTATGGCATCCCTAATTGGGGTATGTTGTAAGCCTGAGAATAGTGGGGAGGGGAAGTACCTAGCCATTCAGATCTGATCACCAAATGGCAGTCTTTCACCATGGTGATAATAAGAGTATTACTTGAGAATTTATAGTTTGAATAACTTTGGTGTTATCTTTTAAAGTTTTTTTTTTATAATATATCATTTAACTAAAATTGTAAAGCCGCTCATCTCAACACCGGACTGTCCTAGTGAGATAAGTGGCTTATGTTTTGTTTCTGTATTTTAAATATTAGAATAAATAAATGAAATAAAAACGATGTTTCAGTAAATAAAATTTATGGGATACATTATCATAATCATTTTAAACCATAAAAAATAAAGGTAGAAATAAAAGTTATTGAGGCGAAGCAATGTAAATTAATGCAAAATCATGTGTTTTTGGTTTGAAAATTTGATGACCTAGAAACATCATAGATGATTTAATTAAATACTGCAAGTAGAACACACCTTGGCCTTGGGTATAAGCGGGCATTTAAATGATTTTTTTTTATAAGCCTAGAAAAAAATAAAGTATCAGATCTAAACAGAACGATTAAAGTTCAAAATCTCCTAGTTACAAATCTTTTTTCGGATATTTTTATAATGTTCGTTGTGTGAAATTAAGTTTTTTATAATATGACAGAAAAGCATTTTAATATTTATGGCTGAGATTAACAAAATAAAATAAATCACGCATTTTAGTGATATTTTTTTTTCCGAAAATCATTGTTAGACGGGAATTTAAACTCTTTCGACACCTGCATAAGGAGTATCTGATTTCGTCCAAATTTTACGAAGAGGATCCCCTTAAGTACTTAAACTCTAATAAACATGGCGTGTATACACATTAATAAAACACATAAAAAGACGCAGGTTGCTTTTCCTAACGTAACCACAGACTGGAAAACACTTTACTTCAAAGGTCGACAGGAAAAAAAGTTAATTTTTTTAAATTTGTTTATTATTAAACTCAACATTTATAGGAAAATACATGCAACATGCTTCAATAGCGCTCTCCAGCAGACCGAGCTGTGCGAATTTGTTTTTTTCATACATTTTAATAGAATTCCCTTGGAATATGTTCTTAATAATTTATGAATAAAGAAAATTCAAAAAATAAATAAAAGATAACTGTCATATTATTTTAGTCCTTTTTTGCCTCACAAACGGAAAAAAAACATTTTCTCTTTGGTGAATTAGAAAGAGAATATCAGACTTATTTAATAAATTGTGAAATATTTTCTGTAATTTCTTGTTTTTACACTACTTTTGGCATAACAAATCACAATCATTAGTATTAATTTTTATTTATATATGCAGTATTGAGAAAAATTTAATATATTTATTTATTTATATATATTTTTTAATAATTTGTATTGTGATATGTTGAGCCCAAAAAAACGAAATGAAAGAAAATTTATCACAATTTAATATAACTAATTAATTAACTAACCATCACGCCGTTTCCACGTAAAGGTGAGCAAAGAGGACGGACCGCTAAACAATCTGATCTTGGCGTACACTTTTTGCTTCATTCACATTCATACATCGTCTCATATATTCTCTTCTGTTATTCCGACTTCTGTTCTGACCCGTCTCTAGTATTCGATTCAATCGATCGTGCCATGTCTTCCTCGGGCGTCCCCGGTTTCTTCCATTCATATTCGCGTCATATATTCTCATACACTCCTTTTAGTAGTAAAATTATATGAAGTTTACCTTAAATTAATTTTTTGTATTTCAAAGAAAATGTATGGAAAAACCCAATTTCGCGAACACAGGCCAATAGAGGCGCTAGTGTACCATGTTGCCATCTCAATATATGGGAAATATCAGGAGCTGGTATTATTGTCATATTTCTATACGAGGAAGTAGAGAAAATCACACCAGAGACCGATAGGATTACGTAGTTACGCATCATCGCCTATAGT
This sequence comes from Halesus radiatus, assembly GCA_022606495.2. Taxonomy (NCBI): domain Eukaryota; kingdom Metazoa; phylum Arthropoda; class Insecta; order Trichoptera; family Limnephilidae; genus Halesus; species Halesus radiatus. Next base: position 23,239 of record JAHDVE020004165.1, read on the forward strand.
CTAATGCCCAAGATGCTACGTAATTTATGGACCTATTTATTGGACTGTGAATCCGGTACAGACCTACAATCGTGGGATACAAGCATCTCTAGAAACCAGGGGAAACCAGTCATGATAGATGTGATTTGAAATAGCTGCCAATTCTAGTGCGTCACCACTTAAATTACCATTGAAATGTGGAGATTATTTCGGTGTCCGGATAATTCAGCACACTTTTAAAAAGTGATGATTCGTCATTTAATTACAAAAATAAATTAGCCCGACAACCTAATTTAACCAAAAATAATTATTTCGTATCTTAACATCTATATATAACCTGTTTGCCAATTTATATACGTGTATTAATATGGATCCATTATTTCAAATCTCTAAAGCAAAAAGCGGCATTAAACGTCTCGTACTTAACATTGCAGGTAGCTAAAAGAGTAACTAACGAATTAATTTATTAAACTATCATCTTTAGGGCGAAAATTGTTCAACATCATACCCAATACATGGAAAATGAAAATTACAAACATCCTGCGTAAATTGATCAATGTTTGGTTTCTTCATTTAGGGAGGGTCAAAAACGAATATATGCTCATTGATAGATATGTACAATTTGAAATAAAACCTTCATATGTAATTCATTATTACTCTTCACTATACAAAAAATGCATATCACACTTATAAAAAAACAATTCAATTTAAAAAAATTTACTTCTTGCATTCTTTTATAACTCTTTATCTGTCAAGGGCTTAAAACAATATTCTAGGAATTGTATAATACCCTTCATCTTTTCTATCTAACTAGTACTGTGGCGCATTGGCCTTATTACTATTACCATCTCATGGTTTGATTTACTTGTACGAATTTATATTACATTATTTGTGCTTTTGGGATTGCCTTAATTATGTTAAAATCTGTAAACAAAGAAAGGGAAAGCACAAACATTTGATTATAAACAATTCACGAAAGTCACTTTTTGTACTGACTGAATAAAATATATTTTATTAATTCATAAACTAAAGTTTTTAAGGCAAGATTTTTGTGTATAGCGCAAAGGGTAACAATTATTTTTATAGACAATAATTATTAGCCTGAAACACTCATCCAAATTGAAAAAACCTTCCGAGAAAAGATAAATGTCGCCGACAAGACTCGAACCTTCACCCTTCTGATTGCCGGTCAGATGCTCTACCGTTGAGCTGTATATTTAAATGTTATTAACCATTGGCTGCATCCCTGAGTTTCGTTGTCGGCTCATAAAGCTGAGTAATACTTAACTCACTCTTTTCAGGATTTCTCAACAGTATTTTTTTTAACTCATTTTGAAACGCATTTTTTTCATCATAGCACCAACCAGTTCCCATGAAACACATATATATATAAGCTATTTAATCTTAATTGTTTTACTTTTTTTCTAGATATATTATATTACAACCCTATTTCAATATTAGCTTTTTTACCTTCTATTTTTGTATAATGGCACTTAATACGAAATAAACTTGTCAATTTGACTGTCCTAAAATGGGATTTGTTCCTAGTTGGGCAGTCAAAGCTTTCTTAAATGTCGATGTTAAGTAATATGTGTTTCAAATAAGTAAATATTTTTATTATTATCATAATTCATTAAGTATTCTTAAACACAGTTATCTATCTCCTTAAAAATATTTGCCAGCTTAGCCGCGTATCGAACTGTTACAAGTATGATGTATCATCACTGTTAATGGCATCTGTAATTACGAAATGATTTGTCAAATTATTATTTGATGGTCTTATAATCGTTTTGAGTAAACTACTCAGCGAGCTATAATCAACGAAAGGTACATAACAATAATAATAATAATAATAATAAATGTTTATTACAGTATGTGGGGAGGTTAGTGGAGTCCCACACATTCCATATAAAATATACATACAATATACTGATAAAATACGTTTTCTTAATAAGCAAATACATTGTGGATTGACATGATGAATTAAAGGAAATAACACTCTGTTTGAATCCAATTTTATTTTTGTATAGTCGACTAGTTTCGATTCGACTGAATCGAAAAATATATTCAGCCAGCAGTCCACAACAGAGTGCTATGCCAACCCCGATGTATAATAGTGAGGTATGGAACTGAAGTAGACTGAATGCTGTAGAAATGAGATCTCCGAGTCAAATGTGTGTAAAACCATGTATAATCGTGTTTGGGTATGTGGAGCGAATGAACGCAGAAAGGAGTGTAAAGAGAATATATGACGCGAATGTGAATGGAAAAAGAAGCCAGGGACTTCCGAGAAAGACATGGCATATGAGTTGGGCCATGTCAGAAGTCGGAATAGCAGAAGAGAATGTATGAGACGTTGTATGAATGTGAATGAATTAAGAAGTGTATGCCAAGATCGAGTTGTTTGGCGGTCCGTCCTTTATGCCTACTCCTGCGGGGAAACGGCGTGATGATTAGTTGGTTAGTTAATTATTTAAAGTCCTCATAAAATACATCCAAAATCAAAAAGCACATCATAGACCGCTCCAAACCAATAGGATATAAGTGATAAACTGAGACCTTCATCGGAGCAAATAACGAAATAAAAAGACACAAAAAGTACATCAAATAAGAAAAAAAAACTCATAAATAAACTCATGAATCCGGGTAAGCGATTTAAAACAATGTCAATTTAATTAAACACTAGACTTTAGTTTTTAATGTCCCATTAAGACGAAACAATCGTTACAATTAAATAAATAAATCACGTGGAATCACAAAACGCTTTTGTTAAAACAATTATCGACATTTTTGGAGTATTTTCAGAAATTGGAATAATTGTTCTTCTCTTGTATGGTGGGAGGGTTGGGTGACACAGTCTGGTTAAATCAAAACTGGACTCCAAGGTTATTTACAATTAGTAACCCCCAATGAATACTTAATTGAACATCAGTAAAGAGCAAGTCGTGTATTGCGGAGTATCGAAGGTTTCTAGATTTATTAAATCATTTATTATATATGTACTCACTTCTATGGATAGTGCAAGTCTGTGTTTGACTTTGAGATACCTTTCGTAGGTATGATATCCCTATATGTAGGTATGCTGTGAGGCTAATGGAAGTAATGATTATATAAAAGACAGTTTTTAAAAATCTATTGTAATTTTTTTTTACTGTGAGTGGTTTCTGCCTGTGACGGCTATCTTCAGACTGGTACAATTAATTCTTAAACTATGGGTTATATACATTGTTGGGTATCAGGAGTCACAAAACATGAATTTATTTTTCACTATTGTTATAGCATGATTTTATAAACTTGACTTTTTTGGTACTTTTGAATTTATACATAATATTACTTTGTACATCAATCTGTTTTCAAAAATCATTAAGATGCGTTATAGTTGGTTTTATTGCACACATGATTTTATAATATTCATATTAAAAAGGTCGGTGAATACTGATCGATAATAAGTTTATTCTAGGATTTTTTAGGAAGTCGACTAACTAACTAACTAACTAACCATCACGCCGTTTCCCCGCAGGGGTAGGCAGAGAGGACGGACCACCAAACAACTCGATCTTGGCATACACTTCTTGCTTCATTCACATTCATACAACGCCTCATACATTCTCTTCTGTTATTCCGACTTCTGACATGGCCCGACTCGAGTATTTGATTCACTTGATAGTGCCATGTCTTCCTCGGGCGTCCCCGGGCTCTTCTTCCATTCACATTCGCGTCATATATTCTCCTTACACTCCTTTCTTCGTTCATTCGCTCTACATGCCCAAACCATCTAAGCGTCCTTTTCTTAATCTTGCTCACTACGCTTACATCAGCCTTGCATTCTTTACGAATCTCAACATTTTTCACTCGATCATACATGGTTTTACCACACGTTCGTCTCAGAGATCTCATTTCTACAGCATTCAGTCTACTTTCATCCTTCCTCTGCCAGTTCCATGCCTCACAGCCATACATCAAGGTTGGTATCAGCACTCCATTGTGGACTGCTAGCTTCGCTTCCTTGGACAACTTTTTGTTTGCGCCAACCGCATTCAGTCCTCCGTTAATGGAGTTTCCTGCATTCACCCTTCTTTCAATATCCCTATCTGTCTTTCCATCTCTCGTAAACATACTTTCCAAATACACAAACTCATTGACCTGCTCCAAGTATTCATCATTCACAACTATATTGCATACTGTTTTCGTACTCTCTCTTTCAAACACCATGAAGGAAACATTAGGAAGTCGAATCTAAGTAAAATCATGGTTTGTTACCCCTGACACCGGGAAATTATATGTAACATATATTTTAAGAATTAATTGTACCAGTTTAAAGATAGCCGTCACAGGCTGAAACCGGTCACGGTCAAAAATAAAAGTGGAAGAGAGTTTAAAATGGTGCCTTTTATTTAATCATTATAATGGAATTCCACCATGTATTAACAGTTGCAAAAATATAAATATTACTAAAGGTAGTAAGGGAAGGAGAATGAAAAAACGGAAGGTTAAGAAGTACTTGACTTCGTTGTCAGGACAAAATTACTAAGTCGTGAATTTTGATTGAGCACCACATCATTTGATTTTATATATTAGTCAGATTTAATATTGGTAGTATAATATTTATATTCTTTTTCTAAAAAAACATATTTTACATGTTCTCTCTCGGAAATGACCGTATTCGGCCTCTATGCTTTGGAATCCACCCTAATTTGTTTGGTGTTTCCAAACTGCATAACAGAGGTCAGGTAAGTGCTGTTTTGCTGACGATTGACGGTCAGAATAAATGTCGTTTAGTATTGTACTCATCCTTATGGAAGAAACAAGTATTTCTCTCTCTAACATATTATTGCCTTGTTGCCGCATGAACAGGCAGCCAATTATTAGTGAATTCGAAGTAAATCTGTGCTGTGATCTAACAATTGAAAAGATTAAACAATTGTGTTCTCCAGAAGTGGACCAGCTGGATGCAAAGAGATCGCCGATCAGGTTAGTGTGGTGATATTTCTTTGTGTGGAGGCTATTTCTTACGGTTAATTCTGTTTTCTTTTATATTATAAATTAATATCAAGGTATAAAGCCCACTCATTACGATTTGGCTATTTACACGCCAAACCAAATTTCACGTAGCAATATACCACAGGGACGGAATTACATATGGACGAAATTGCACACGGAGAGAATTACGCCTACTTAAATTGTACGCTTAAAAAGACATCTTTTTTTCGATAGGTGTTCATTTTAGAGTTTTTAAGTGTATGTTAAATTATTATTATTATTATTATTATTATTTTTTTTTAATATTTCTATTTTTGAAACTGTTAATACATGGTGGAATTCCATTATAGTATATTTAATAAAACAAATATAAAACTATTTTCCACTTTAATTTTTATTTGACCGTAACCGGGTTTCAGCTCGTTAGGGCCATCTTCAGACTGGTACAACTTATTCTAAATCTATGGTTTTTATACACAACATATGGGGGAGGGGAAGAGGGGTGGACTACAAGGGTTTAAATCAATTATCTTAATGTAACAAATGTAATTAAGATAATTGATTTAAACCCTTGTAGTCCACCCCTCTTCCCCTCCCCCATATGTTGTGTATAAAAACCATAGATTTAGAATAATTTGTACCAGTCCGAAGATGGCCCTAACGAGCTGAAACCCGGTTACGGTCAAATAAAAATTAAAGTGGAAAAAAGTTTTATATTTGTTTTATTATAATACAGTTAAATTAATTAATTTTAGGTTTGACGAAACGCCTGCCTAATTTGGAATTTACATAAAAATAAATAAGGCAATTAACGATTTATGGTATGTGAACAGAAGTAATAAAAATAGAATGGTAATGTTAAATTTGTTAAACTAAATTGTTCATATTATCGTCCGCTTAAATGATAATTTAATTTTTTTTTCGGAATATGAGAAAAGAAGGCCAATCCCACGCATCCATTAGCAAAATACGTTTTGGTGAATAAAAGTAAATTGAATCAACAATTAATTATGAAAGCACTTTCATAAATTAAACGGTTGAGCAAAAAAATCTACTTAGATAATAATCCAATGTTCTTCGGAACGAGAATATGGAATATGGATACACAAATTCCATTTTTTAAAATGCTTTAATATATGTTTTTTTCTTTCGGTGGGTAAGTCGACAGATAAATTTAGTTATGTTAAGAGTATTCATTACAAATAAGTTTATTTTCGATTTTCGTACGATTCATGGCTCAAATTTACTTTTGAATTGTGGATTGAGCACTACTTTTACTTGGTACACACATTAAAATTAAAATTACTGGCCATTTTTTTAAATTAAAATTATTACGTAATCTTACATCTAATTAACGTTATATACTATAATTGTAATATAAAAAATCAAAATGCTGCTATGCGAAAATAATGAAATTATATGTTTCCATTGATTTCAATAAAATAATTTCTCATTTATATTCCGTAAATACTTTAATATATTTTAGAGAACGGTGAGACTATGGCATCACCAATTGGGTTATGCTGTGTGGCTGAAGGGTATAGGTGGGGAAGGAGATGAGAAAGAGGCAGAAGATGAATAAGTTCCTGCCCATTTAGATATCACCAAACACGACTAAAGCCATTTTAAGCAACGCTTCGATTCCGAATACTATTTTTTCACCAGGGTGAAAAGTGCCCACCACTCCATGTATAATAAATACCTTAGCCGACTGAGTGTTCATTATAGGGTAATTATCAAATTTAAATTAAAACGTGGAAGTCGATAGATATATTTACTTATGTTAATATATATTTAAGATATATTTACTTATGTTAATATATATTTAAGATATATTTACTTATGTTAATATATATTTAAGATATATTTACTTATTCATTACAAATAAGTTTATTTTAGATTTTCGTGCGATTCATGGCTCAAATTTACTTTTGATTTATGGATTAAGCAATACTTTTACTTGGTTTTGGTTACTGGTAAGGAGAGCCGTGAGAAAGTATGTCTTCAGCTTAATCTATCCATATTAGATAATTAGGAATTTATGTACGATTTATTGTTGTCATTTAAAATACATCTCCTTATAATTATTTTTTTCTTATCAAGCATATCAATTTCATGTTTTGTAAATGAAATCCTCAGCACGGGAAATCCAAGTGAGGATATATATTTTTTTATTATTTTGTTACAAAAAAATAAGATGATAATAAATTATTATCATTTTATTATAATTTTATTAGTTATTTATTTTTTCTTTTTTTGTAGAAATGTTTTTGAGAAAGACTCTTACGAAAAAATTATCCTTTAAGGTTGTTACTTATGTTTTTTAATTTATTTTATATATATCCTTAACTGTAAATTTTGAATAACAAGCTTCCGTTAGACAAACTACTAAAAAGTAGTTTATTAGGACCTTTTTCATTATATTTTGGAAAAAATCTTAAATTACTGAAAAAAAAGTTCAAAATCCATCGGAATGAGAAGAAATCACACTAAGCTTCATGAATGGTAAGAACAAATCAAATATCGAATCACAACCCTCGTCGCCAAGGCTAAAATCCTTTTTAAGTAACCTTCCTCAGAGTTCCACAAGGATGTTCTCTAAAACCTTGAAATTATTTAGCGGTCTATTAATATTACATCTCAGGCAGTGGCGTAACTCCACAATCAAAGAACCCGCAAGGCATAAAGATTCCTCGCAGTAACTTTCTTCCACTCGTTTATTTCAGAACCGGTTTCACCTCATAACGGGAATCTTCAGTATCCTTTTTTTGTTGTTTTTATGTTTTTTTTTTTTTTATCCCTCTCCCCCTCCGAAAATTGGGATTATAGTAGTTTTTTTCATATATACTTATGAGTAATTGCTTGGAGTTTAAGGCTTGAAAGAGACGAGTACTTATATGATGAAATTGTTCAAACCTTAAAAGTTTCTTCTTCAGAAAAACCATGAAAAGACTTTGAACAAATTTGCGTAGTTAAAATTATCATTGACCCACTTTCTTTAATAATATAACTCCAATTCAACATCCCTTCTCGTAGACTCAGAAATAATTCATTGCTATTCCTCAATCAACACTATTAATTATGGACACCGTTCTCCTTTGAATGTTAAAACCACTTGTCAACCAAAGTCATTTTATTTTTTTGTGTCTATGATTTTTTTGTAAGTTTTTTTTTACAGTAACTCCACATAGAAGGCCCTGTGGGAAGTTATTTCCCTCATGGCCTATATCATCTTCAGGGATGCTTCGTGGAGGGTTTTTTAGAGGATAGGAAGGAGTGAACTTGGATCTTGAAGAGACCCAAGTTCACTCCTTCCTGTTTCCCGTCTCTGCACCGGTACCGAAGGGATCAATGACGCAAGTTCCTCAGAGCATCTTCCATTAAAATACCTGTAGAACGAGGAAAACATTCTTACCTGACGTCTGTGTTCCAATGTTTGCAATCCGTTTAAGGTTGGCGAATCTATTAAATGGACCGCCTGTTTCTGCAAAGGTTTTTAGATATTTTGGGGCTCCTGACTAGAGGTAGCTGCCAAATTCTACAGTGGGCGCACTTGCGATTTATACAGGGTCAGAGGTTGTGTACTATTAAAGTATCTGCAGGCTCTATGCAATACGCCCAGCTTCTGAGAGGCAAACTTGACTCTGGCCTTGATGGAGCCCCCATAGCTGAGCTGGTCACCTAAGGTTACACCAATGGAGGGCTTGTTGGGAAGATTGATTACATTAAAGGATAGTAAATTGTCATTTCGATCCCTTTCAGACATAATCAGACATGATTGGGTCTTTAAAACATTAAATTCGACGGGGTTATTCTTACACTAAGAGGAGACTCTCTCGAGAAAACTGTCCATTCCCCGCTTCAAAGCCCTCCGAGTTTCTTGGAGTTTGTGTGCCCTTTGGGGACTTGTCAAACAAAAAACTATCATTCTGTCATTTGCGTAACAATGGGTTGCTGCACATATCAAGAGGTAATTGATGTGCCGGCGACAGAACCAATCCCTGTAGGATGCCAGCATTTATTGAATAAGAGGAAGAGATGAAACCGTCAAAAACCGTCTGAATCGATCTCTCCCTCAAAAAGTCGGAAATCCACGTACACAAGGATGCAGTAAGTCCGTAAGAAGGCAGTTTGTTGACGTCCTCGGTGACAAACCCGGTCAAAGGCCTAAGAAATGTCAAGTGAGACTGTTTGAATCTCACCGTAAGGTTCCAGGCACCGCCCCCAAACATATGTCACATACGCAAGAAGATCACCGCATGAGGGGTTCTGTCAGAATCCGTACTGACGGTCGTTAATAATTTTGTTCTTCTCAAAGTATGTGAGCAGTTTGCCGTTCATCACCTTGGAAAGAACTGATGTGATCGCTATGGGGCGGTGGTTGGTTGGGTTGGAGCAGTCACCTTTCTTAGATATGACCATTTTTTTCCAAGCAGAGGGCACAGAGCTACATTTCAGTGACATTTTAAAGAGCTTTCTCCAAATTGGAGCAATTTCTCCAGCAAACCTTTTCAATATCAGGGCAGGTATTCCGTCAGGCCTACTAGCTTTATTAACATCGAGCCCCCGTATAACGTTAAGTACATCCCGATGCCGGTTCCTCAGCTTTTTCACATAGAAAGCGTAGTGAGGAAACAACGGTGGGATGGCACCCCGATCGTCGAGGACCGAGTTTTCCGCAAACATTTTCCCTAAAAGGTTGTCCTTTTCAGTGGCAGTGTTCACTAGTGAACCGTCGGGTCTGGTAAGAGGTGGCACACTGAATTTGCAGAAATTGCGACCTATGTAGTACGCTAGCGACCAGAATGCTGTGTTGCCATGCGGGCAAGCAGCTAGCTTTTTGCTGATCTATAGGTCGTGCTCAAATTTTGGCATATTGATGATTCTCTTGTCTTTCTTTGTCAATTTTTCATATGCTGATCGGTTTTCTGACCTTCGAGATGTATTGTAGGCTCGGTAAGCCAAGTTTTTTCGTCTAACTGCTTCGGAGCATTCTCGACTAAACCACTGCTTCAAGCCTACACCAGTTTGTTTAACGGTAGATTGAATGAAGCCTTCTATCGCAGATGTGATGACTTTTTCTGCTCATATCTAGAAGGATCCGAAGTCTGAAGCCCGCAAACCGAACCAATCTACTGACCTAAAGTGCCACATTTTGTTGTTACGTAAACTAATATAATAATTTCTTAATAAGTCTCAATTCTCGGACTTTATCGAAACCGCGTTCAGACTTTGCTAATCTTCCTTGTTTGCATTTTTATGGTATATATTTGTCATTGATCTGTATATGTACTCTCCTTTCGTTGTCATTTATATTTCTTTATCAATTCGTGTGATATTGTATTGTTAATAATTGTACCGAAAATAATGAATATAATTATATTTGCAAAACGTAAAATGCAAGGGCAATTAGCTTCTCTAGATATTTTTTCTTCGTTAGGAGATGACAAAAAATTAATATTCCACGACTGATCCGTGGCAGCATTTCATCGACACAAAAGCATTTCAGTCGTTTGAATATGAAATTAAGTGAAGTTTTCAGGTATCCTTCCTGAAACACGGCGGAGGCTTCTTTGGGGTATATAGCGGCGCCTTAGGGGCGGAAATACGTGCGAAGATGTCTAATGAAGTGACAAGAGGGTGGCGGCCCCGGACTTGTAGACTTGAAAGTAAATTTACACCCCGAAACTCGTGTTATCACCCGGGAATATGATGGCATGGGTGGTATACACTATACACAAATGAATATATTAATAAAATATGGTATATGCATGGTGTAGCCGGAAGTACCCGACAAACTTTAACTAGTGATTCATGAGTTTATTTGAAGAAAAAAAGGTAGACTATAAAAAAATTGCTATTTTGGTTTCCGGTGAAAATAAAAACAAAACGTTTTAACAAAAGAAAAATTCTTTCACATGTAGTCACTGATCACTCAACCCAACATTTTAAGATGGTTGACATGGTTAACGTCGACTGTGGAATGATCTGCCGGTCTCTGTGCTTCATCCCTCTTACAACATGGGTGTCTTAAATATCCAGGTTTAATCCCTCCTATCCTCCAAAAGACCCTCCACATAAAGACGACATAGGCTTTGAGGAGAATTATTCCCTCATGAACAAATGAAACACTTAAACTTTGTTTTAACGACATTTATTTGACATGCTTACCGGTTTCGGAACAATCGTTCCATCGTCAGAGCAAGTGTATACTGGTAGGCGTGTAAAATAAATGTGGTTAAAACAAAGTTTGAGTGTTTCATTTGATTATAATGAATAACCACAAAGTGATAGATTCACACAACAGAATTATTCCGCTCAGGGCCTCCTGTGTGAAAAACTTAAAAAAAGTAGCTTGCATCGATCTATGACCAAAGGTAGGATGAATGTAGTTTTTCAAGTTCAGGTATGAATATTATGCTTATGTTGTGGAAAAAATAATTATCTTACATGTTTCTTACCAAATTTATGAAAAAAATGTGAATTTTTTTTATGAGTAGCTTGATATTACCATATTAATCGTATTTTGTAATTCAAAAATAATAAATATCTACAATTAAAAGTCAAACAATACATATTTAATCGAATAATTAAAAAACATGCTATTTTCCTTTCTTAATACGTCCTTACGAGAATTAATTTTACAAATGTGTAACAATTATCAATAACAAAGCGCCCTTGAGGTGATTTTCCCACGAAAACGGCGCTATAGAAGTAATCCAATTATTATTATTATTATTTGTTGAGAAAATTATTACTAATTTTAATTACCCGAAAAAATCTGTTCAGACCGGACAAGCGATAAAGTGGTAAGGAATTATATTAATTTTCTATATTATTTGGAATTTGCCGACACATGGCTTACTTTTGCAGGCTATTTTTAAAAGTGGAAATACTATGTTAGTCCAATAACATCACATGCTTTTTAACAAGTAATTTAACTAGAAATATAAAATCCGTTTTATATTTCTAGGAACCTTATTTCGTAGAATACGTACTACTATTGCTGCCTGGATGGAGTCCCTCTGGAGATGGGAGACAATCAAATATCCACCATCAACGTTCTTTTTTCTCTGAACAAATGCATTTATTTAAAATTTTACATTATGTATTGATTAATCATTTTCAATCATTCTGTTTTTCTTAACCTGTGTGTGTTATTATAATAACTGTTTGAACGAATCGCATTGCACTACCTCTGCATACCTTCTGGAATAAAGAACTACCATCATTGTTATTTGTATACCTTTCCACTCCGCTACGGAAATGAATGAGTATAATGTATGATGTGTTCATAAAACACCGCTACGCATGAACCTTGAAGATACCGTATTGAGATTGTACTTGTTCAGTTCCAGAGAAACTAATCATTCAGCATTATTTGTTTACGTTTCTTATAATTACACTTCTTTGAAGATCACAGAGGATTACTCGAAAAATAAAGGTAATATATAATCGTATTTTAGCAGCAATTTCTGGTTTTTAAGCAGTTTTTGTAAGGTATGCCAAATATCAGTGGCGCAACTCAATTGCCCTGGGGGGGGGATTATCTGGTCAATTTTGGACTATGACATCGCCAGTTGGGGTATGCTGTGAGACCGAAGAGCGCTGTGAGGGAAAGAAACAGGTATAATGAAGTTGGGAAGTGCCTGACTATCTAGATCGGTTTACTTAACACAACTCAGTCATTTCATGTAAAAATACTATTCTGAATCGTGATCTTCCACCAGGACGATACTGATTGTATGACTTTAAATACATAGCATGCAAATTTTTTAAATTTTCTACCAACTAAGACCAGACTAATAAAAACGGTGACATTAAAGAACATGAAATAAAACATCCACAATGGAGTGCTGATACCAACCCTGATGTATGGCAGTGAGGCATGGAATTGGCAGAAGAAGGATGAAAGTAAAATGAATGCCGTAGAAATGAGATCTCTGAGACGAATTTATGGTAAAACCATGTATGATCGTGTAAAAAATATTGAAATTCGTAAATAATGCAAAGCTGATGTAAGCGTAATGTGTAAGATTAAGAAAGGGACGCTTAGATGGTTTGGGCATGTGGAGCAAATGAATGAAGAAAGGAGTGTAAGAAGAATGTATGACGCGAATGTGAATGGAAGAAGCCGGGGATGCCCGAGGAAGACATGGCACGATCAAGTGAATCAAATACTTGAGTCGGGCCATGTCAGAAGTCGGAATAATAGAAGAGAATGTATGAGACGATGTATGAATGTGAACGAAGCAAGAAGTGTAGGCCAAGATCGAGTTTTTTGCCTACCCCTCCGGGGAAACGGCGTGATGGTTAGTTAATTACTTAGTTAGAAATAAAACATTGGGTTATTAAAATGGGTAGTCACATTATAGGTAACTACGGTTAAACACATACATAGTCCAGCGTATTCCAATTTTGAATTTATTTTTTTCTACAAGCATATGCAATATATGTGTTTATATGTATTTCTGTTACATGGACAACAAAACATTTTAAAAAAATCATTTTAAATCAAATCTCTTTTTGTACACCTAAACTACTCGTATATCCTAAAATCTAACATCTATGTTCTTATATTTATTTTTCTTTGACTATAATTTTCTTTCTCCATTTTTATTATTGTTTGCATATTAGGATTAATCTAACTTTATTATATTTTTTTTAATCTTCTGTTAACTTTAAAAAAAAAAATAAACATCATTACTGTAATATTTAACCATATTATATAATTTATGTACATACGTCTGTCTCGACAAAGGAATTTCCCAATGAGACAGACATCGATCAATACCTTATATGCCATGTTTTATAAAAATAAATAAATAAATAGAATAAAATCGACCTCTCGTTTTCCTTTCCACGTAATTTATTTATTTATTTATTTAGACGCCCACGGGCTTTTACATATATACATATAGTAATAATAATAAAAAAAACATTAGTAGATATTAAGATAGTTATTATATAAATAAAAAATGACTATGTATTTACCGCTTTGTATTAACAATGCGCATTGATACACAGATTTCAACATGTTTCGAAAGCGATGCTTTCTTCATCAGGAATATTGTAACGTGCTAAACACGTAGGGGGCTAAAAATGCAACTTATCCCTATTATGTTTAGATGCTCGACTCTATCTCAGTATTCGTGGGTGGAATCGATGTATGCAGCACGGGAAGCGGAATGTATTTCCTGATACAGAAATGAAACCCTGGTATTGATAAAACATGAGGTTTAATTGGTATACTAAGTGTAACATTGTCGTTGCCTTAAAAAAATAGGGAGGAGGATTAGTACTACAACGAAATATATTAAATTAATAAGGATGGCTCTTGTAGACGGCATCTCGTCTTCTGCACCTGGGAGGGCCACGCTTGTCCCTATGGTTGCCGATTCCTCCATACACCATCCGCGAGATCTGGGACGTCTCACGGCAGCGCCATCCGCCACAGCAAACTTCATCCGTGGAATCCAGTAAATACGAGAAGATGGTACCTGTGAATGTCGTTATTTCTCGGTCGTCTTTGGCATGGTTTTATTTAAAATCCAGCGATCCTGCACGCGCAGATGGATTTTTGTTCGTCAAAGTCACCATCCATAATTATATTGCCATCCTACCCACTTCGGGTATATGGTGTTGAAAGGCTCGTTGGCGCAGATGTATATCACAACACAATTTAAAAAACACCACTCCCTTTCCAAAAACTACCGGCTCTGTCCGCCTTGTTAAGTCACCTCTGGCGCCATCTTGTCTTCGCTGCCCTCTCTTCCGTCGGATGTCTCCCATAGACATTTCCTCAAATCTCTTCCGTAGACAATAGAAGTGATGCCTTTATAAGCGGGGTCAGTATTTACGTTACAATATATAGAATACTAAAAAATAATATCGTCAAGTGAAGACAAATTATAAATATAATCAAAAATTGATTAAAGTAGGTAAGTAATTAATCAAAAATGTTAATAAAGATTTATTATAGAACATTTAGTAAAAAAATTATATTAGAATTTAAAAAAGATTTTTTTTTTTATTACTAATATTAATATGAAAATAAATTCAAGAAATAGCTATTTAAAAAAAACATATTATTCATTATTATAGTTATTATGTACTTATACGTGTTATTTGAATATTTACTTTTTAAAGGAAGAAATGAAATTAAACATCTTGACTTTTATTCCCCACACAATTCAAAATTAGTGCGAGAAGCAAGTACATGAAATGGAGCATGAGATCTAGTATTATATGTATTGGGTACACGGTAATTAATTATACTAAACAGGCCAGGAGTAATTGCATTTAAAATTTCCTTACCAGAATTGCATTAAAATTTAAGTGTTTTTTGTTGTGTTTTCGGATCAACATTTATTTCATAAGACAGTCACAATATTTCAGTCGCAAGTCTGGAGGGCCATTAAACCAAACTAAATATAGCATTTCTTCTTATTTTACCAGCTTTATTGTTATTTTATTACCATTAAAGAGCAGTGCAACCAATTGCAAACTTTAAACACTTTAAACGGTACGGCAGAGCGAGCTTTCAAATTTCTTCTGACATATTATCTTTGTCATTTCCAGCGAAGGTTTTCACGTTACGACGACGATATATTGTGTTCTCCTGTAAAGCCTTTCTTTGTTCAACCGCTTTACGCGTTTGAAACATCTAAGCTTTCCTTTCATAATCTTATTTATTGTGCTAACAAATCTTACATTCTTAGTTCCGCCATACATGACTTTACTACGCGTACATTACCAACTTCGGGGGGCTCAGATCAATATTACTAAAAGGTACTTCAACCAATTTATAATATGCTATTATAATTTTATTTTTTAAGTAAATAAAATTAGATAATTTGATTCAATAATTATCAAATATTCGTAGTCGAATCGCCCATTCAAACTGAATCGCTAATGGTTTTATAGACAGTTCTAATATAATCAGCTTAATTAAATATAATGTTCCGACTAGAACTACTCGATCTAAAATTTTATTCAATTGTAAGAATAATTTCAGGAGTGAATCATTCAAAAATTCTCTTGTACCTAGACTTCACGCAGAAGGTAACACATTTTCAGATATAGTAGATATGTTCAACTGTTCGGAATACAAATACAAACAGACGATTATTGCTTACATCCTCAACAATTATTAATATATTTGTCTAGAGTATAAGTATCGGTGAATGTGAGGTGTATTTTGAATATTCGCCTCTGTAGCTAATTACTTGGAATGGTACTTACACTATGTTATTCCTGTATTTGTTCGTTACCAAAAATAAAATATTTGATTGTTGTATTTCACGAAGGCTGTTTATTGTATATATGTACCTACTGTGACTATTTTAAGTAACTAAATACGTAAAAACCCATATAATATATAAATAAATGAAGTGCGCTGGATTCAACTTTTTACGGGTAATTAAATTTATCCAATTAAGTTCCATATTATTATAATAATTATTATTATTTATTTATTACATACATATTAACATTTGTTACCGGCTGACGCACTGCCCATCTCACTAGGTGTGAAACGCCTGTGTTAAGATGGCAATTTACAGGGACGGTTGTTAAGATATAATTTTTAGATGACAATGAATTAATAGATTAAAATTTAAAAATATATTATTAAGTATTCTAATCTAATGGTATAAAGGAATTAAGAAGCTGACAGGTTTATTGAAGGTGATCAATGGTCTTACTTTTAAATGAACTTTTGTTTTGCGTATTTCTGATGTCACTAGGTAGGGAATTGAATAGCTTAATAGCATTGCAATTAAAACTTATTTGTCCATAAGAGGTTTTACAGACTGGAATATTAAAAGATTTTATTTGTGATTGTCTCAGGGCTTATTTTTGAAGAAATAACAAGTAATGGAGGAGCTTGTTATTTCTTCAAACATATAGATTTTTTTTTAAATTGATACTCCAGAATATTTTTTGAATATGTTTTTCTCAAGCGGGGAACATTTAGTTTCTAAAAATAAAATCAGTAGTCGTCCTTAATGGAACCCTAAGAATAACCTTCACGATTAGTTTCTAGATCTTTGATAAGTGCTCCATTGGAAGTCATAAAAATAAGAAACAAAGTTAAAAGGTTATTTTTCAAAATCTCATAATTTCTTAACCAGTCCAAATCAATATCTAAGGCTTTCACGGTATATTCTTGATTAGTTTTCGGGATATTATGCTGTGTTGCGCGTTACAGTTTCCATCATCAGGGGAGATATGTAGATTGTTGTGTAGTGTGTATTTGTGTATGTAGAAGTGATACCATGCTGTGCCCGTTAATCCTCTTAAGGCGATGCAATGGGAAGTCAAGCAAAATCGTGTGTTTCGGTTTGAGAATATGATGGCCTAGAAATACCATAGGTTATTTAATTAAGTATTGCAAGTAGAACACACCCTGGCCTTTCGTATAAGGGTCTAATTTTTTGGTATGTCTTTTTATAAGCTCAAAAAAAAAGTTAACTATCAGACCTAAAAAAAATGTTTAACGCGCAAAATCTCCTACTTACAAACACTTTTTTCCGATATTGTCATATTGTTCATTGTGTCAAATTAAGTTTTTTAGAATATCAACGTAAAACATTTTAATATTTGTTCCGGAGCTTTACAAATTAAACTAAGATACGCGCTTTGGTGAAGTTTTTTTGCGTAAATCAAAACATGCGGCCGATGTCATAAGGATCGCGTGATTTCGTTGGAATTTTAGAAAGTAAATGGCCTTAACACTGGTATTTCAATATAACAATAAAAAATATTAAATCAATTAAATATTATTAAGAATAAAACATTTTCATCAAACAGTTACATCTTAAATTATTTTCCGATTAATAACAACATTTGTAATATTAATAACATAAATTTTAAGAATAATAACTATTCACATTTTATTTAAAAAATAAAAAATTAATTACTAATACGATTATTTTAAATGTTTTTTTTTTAATCATTTATTTATATATATATATTTTTTTTAATATTTCATTTATTTTTACATTTTTAATTAATTTCTTACCTACTTTTATCATTTATTTTTGTTTGTATTTTTAATTTGTTGTATTTTTTTATCATTTATCCATACTTGTCATTATGATCAGTAGGTAAAAATTTTATCCTGAAAAATGGAGATTTGCTTTTGAAACATGTAGATATTTACATATTAAATACAGCGGTTTAAAACAAAGTATTTAATATTGACTTAATAAATATGATTGCACAACATTATTTTACATCATTTGAAGAAATAATAATTATTACTTTATTTATGTGGTTTTCGGCATTTAGTTTTGGTGTAGCCGTCAAGTTCCGGATACCAAGAACTATTAAACCTAGTTCCGACTGCTCAACAAATCCATGACGGCACTAGACATAATTCAGTACAATTCACAATTTAAAACGGCAGGACCGCATATTGCCGCGCCAGTCATTTTATGTACCGTGACGTCACACACTTATCGGCCGACGGGCGAGATTCTTCTAAAAACGTTTTGATCGCTTATATCTTTGGCACTATTTAGTATTTTTCAAAACTTCGAAAAGTTCTGTCCTCAATTAATAAGAAACATGAAAAAAGTTGTAGGAGACAACCTCATTATCAATAACTATTGACGATCTGCGCGGCGATTTAAACACGATAACTGGAAATATATTTGTGATTGTATTTTTATTTTTTTTATTTATTTTTAAATTTTTAAAGCCCCGAAGGGCTTTTAAATTTAAATAATTTTGTGTACGGAAAGAAAAGAAAAAGGTTGTAAGTTAATTAAAAAGAATATGATACATACATACTAGGTATGGAAGTGTAACATATTTATGTATCAACCTATCTAACGGTAACATTTACCGATGCCTCTCTATCTAGAGTCATTTATTAAAAATTCGCATATCGTCATCCCGACAAATCTTTTTTTTTTCATTTGCTCACATACAGGACCAAGCTTAAGATAAATTCTACAATTCCCCGTAGGTATTTGTGTGCAATATAACATACAATCTAACAATACCAATATTCTTCACAATACCCTCTCGTCCACTGACATCATTGCTCCTGCATTATCAAATTCCCCGCAGTACCAGTTGCTTCTTGGCAAAGAACTCACACCCGTCCTCTACCACCTGATGCACCCGACAGATCAGGTCAAAGTCGTGCTTGTTGAGGAACTTGGCCACTATCTCAATGACGAAGATAAAGGCTCGTTCTCGCCCCATGAAGCATGACATTTTAAAGGCTCATGTTTGTTTCTGGGGATATGTTATTATTCCTATTGCTCCTCGGGACAAGGAGATCCTTTCTGGTGTGACTTCTTGTAATATAAATATGATCGATTTTTTAAAGATTTTCTAGGTTTTTGTGTACGTAAATTCTAATCATTTTAATGCAGTTTTGACGAACATGTTAAAAGGAGCTTGTTTCGTACAAATAATAAATATCTTTTGTAATCAGACTACATTTCTACTAAGTTTAGGTTGTTTGAAGAGTTGAATTTATTGTCAAATTATTATAATAGTAATAAAAAAAAACCTTTATTGTCAAAAAATCATATTACATATTTTTATTTTTAAACGATATTTAATTTTTGCAATTGAAAAACAGGTACGTATAAAAACAAAATGCGTAATTGTTCATTTATTTTTCTAATACAACGAGCTTATTTTCCGCCCAAGCTTACCGTTAAAAGCTTATTTTTTACCAACTTCTGAAAATATTTTTTTTCATTTTCCGTATGTTTACTGCAGTTGTTAATTAAAAGCGCATAGAGATATGCGGAAAGATAACTACCTCCGTCCTACAAGTATTAAACGTCGTGCTTTATTTGTATGAATTTAATCTATCCTGGTAAAGCGTGTAATATTATTTACAAAAACACAATGCAGCAGCATTTCCTTGCATAAATAAATAAGCAGTTCGCCAGATTAAATTTGTGTTTGTACTATAATTTTAGCTCTTTGCATTTTGCTACTGCGGGGCTTTGAGCAGGTTCATGTTTCATACCTGCACTTGGTTGTTGTCTTTACGGGGTGTTTTAGAACGTGCCCATAGACTTTAACCAGCGATCCCTGGATTTATTTACAGAAAAAAATATATGACTGTCTGGTGCAATTCTATAGGAGTACCTTCTCAAATAAATACTCCATTGAGTTGCTTGGGGCAACTATTTCAGACTAGCTCAAGTATCGGGGATCTACAGAAGCCCGAGTAAATCTGGTTTCAAAGAAACAAGGTGTCTTGTATAGGGCTAGCAGATTCTTCAATAGTGACCAACTGCTAATCATATACAAATCACAAGTACGTCTAACAATCGAATGTGGAAGTCACCCCTGTTTCTGTGCGAAAAAGGACAGTTCATCTGACAATCCCTCGTTAACAGACTGACTGCCATCTCTACTACACAGACTCAATCTAGGAATGCTGAGTCTGTTCTACAAATATTTCAATGGATCCTGTTCGAAAGAGCTAGCAACGTTGATCCACTCCACGCCGGAGCACATGCGTGAAACAGACACGAGCGGAACAACCGTTCACGGTTGATGTTGGTTTTATGAGAACGGGTCGTTACGCCGAATCATTTTTTTATGTAAATCAGCTCATATATGGGACGAGCTACTGCCCAACTGGGTAGCGATATATTTCCACTGTTTGTACTCTGTAATACAGGAACGCTCTTGTGAGGTATGACTTATAAAAAGTGCATTTTGGTATCCGGTAATTTTTTTTATCATTTCATAATTCAAAATAGCGGAGGGGTGGGCAGTTCTTTTAAATCTCACAATGTGAATTTTTTTACAGTTACTCTACACGTATCCCGCACCAGCAAAATGCATGGATTTTTTCTCTGCAATGCGAGATCATTTACTAATGAAATCGCAATACCAAGAACGTTTAAAGTACTTGCTCGCAGCATGTTGGAGTAGACAGTTCCATTATCTCTGCCCCTTCAGAATAAAACCAATTTCTCGAAATGAAAAAGAAGAGTATAAAAGAGGTATGTGCATTAACTTTATTTGAAAGAATATATATTACCCTTTTCTACATCCATCCTTGTTTTTAACAGAAATGCTTGATTTCAACACCTTAGAAGCCCGCTGAAAAATATTTTTTGTTAAATTCTTTTTTAAGTTATAATCTCTCGAACCATATGTAATCCACTTATATTAAACGAGGTAGACTTATATTTTTCTAACAGGTATTCTCATGGAAGATCCAATCCACTCTTGCACTGTCTGTGCTGTGCTGCATTATTCAGGCTCATGAACATCTACCAGCACCGCGCAGTGCAGAATAGTACAGCACAGATGCGAGTTCGGCTTTCAACTGAGCATCTCTGAGGATTTTGTAATCCTGTCCCCATATTTATTATTATTTTTAATATAAATTCCTTTACCAAATCAAGCAATTTATCGTTATCCTTCTTCTCGATTTTAATCTAAGTCAAAATCTACGTCTGATGACGCCAACTGACGAAGATGGCGGTGCTAACGGTATGTGTTCATACTAACTGCGCAGGTGCGCCCACCAGGAACATCAACATATTCTATTCGGCAATCTCGGCCGGTGCTGGCTCGTGCATGCATGGGTACGTTACGCTTACGTTAAATAATATGTTTCTTTACTGTTCTGTTCTGTACTGCGCGGTGCTGGTATATTGGAATTGAGTACTCGCGTCCTAGAGTGCCTGTACTGTACTATTCAACTCTGCTCGGTGCTAGTACATGGGAATAGACCGTTAACTTTTGACATTTTTAACTATTCTATATCTAAGGTCTGCTGTGTACGTCTCATCACACCCTGTATGTTATGAAAATTTGTGCTTATAAACCTTAATATTGCGAGAATAGACAATAGCGGTTTTTCTCCAGGTTATTTCAAGAATAAGGCGAGGAAGGTAATAAACTTAGGCAGATGTGAGAGTTTTTCAATAAGTTAGTGTTAGATAGTTGTTCAAGTCTGGATTGTAACTAAAATATACCTAAAATAGGAACGATCATGATCATCAACGAAAAACATTACGATAGCGATGGCATTTTTATTTTTTTTTCATATTTACTGATAATTTTTTTTATAACTATTTATAATGCGCCATTTTTGATTTGCCGCTAAATGCCATGTTCGTTTCTGTTCGTGATTTTGGCGTTCTTGACATCACGCCGACCAACGTCATTGACAGCAGTCTTACCAGCCAGAGGCATTATTGCATCATAGTGATGTAGTTTAAGGTCGATTTTAAAATCAATAATTATTAATAAAAATACTGAAATACACACTTTTAATGCGATGATCAGAAACAGAAATATTACATGTAAATCATTAGCAACATCGCCGACTATTAATATTTAACAAATAATCATACTATTTCATTTAACGCTGAATTTTTTCGAATTTTTAAAAATTAGACGTCATCCAATTTGTGATCCCATTTGCGTCGGTTTATTCATATTGTACACAACGGAGAGGAGTTAACATAAACATTAAAAAATAATACTAACCATCTAATAACGGTCTACAACAATATATTGTAAAATAAGAGAAAATTAAGTTTTGGCCAAGTGAAAACAAAACAATAATCAAGGCTTTCTGAAATGGATCCAACTACGAGTTCCCAATAGAGTAACCAGATCGGACCAAATTCTTAGCTTTCCTCGATGCAACTCTAATACTAAGCAAAACTTCTTCGTTTATCGGGCATCACACATCTTTAATACGCACTACTCACAATTTGACATCTTTAATTCTTCATCACACTCCATAAAGTCACACCGGTGATCCATTGAGCTTTCATAAGTTCAGATACCTACTTACCTCATACTATCACAAGTCTAATGACTTTTTTCTTTTCTTTTTTTAAATATTTACACATATGTTTTTTTTCACACACATTTCAAGTCGACCCCCCCCCCCGGGGTCATTTTCGGGGGGGTATATCCGAGACTCTATCCAGATTACAATTGAGTTCTGGATGAAACTTTGCAATCATCATAAGGATAGCAGAAAATAATATGTGATTTATAAAAATGGAGGATAATATTAACAAATCTTGAACATGAAGTATGATATCGGTGTAAATGGCGTAAATTAAACTGGTCTCATTAGCTAAGTTGGTTAATCGGTTACCCCGGATAGGTAGAGGTCCTGGGTTCGAGTCCCAGATGCGACTGAAATCTTTTTAATTTCTGTTGTTTTTTTCGGTTTCGTGGTTCATTTTGGATGTGTTAATATTATCTTCTTCAATGATTTTATATTTATTCTTTATTTTCTATAATTATTTTTTAAATTTTATTTTGATTTCTTCGAAAATCACTAGATTTACTAAAATATAATACCTAAATAGAATTTATATAACATATTACAAAAATGAAACAAAATAAAGAGAAAAGTGAAATAGATAGGTAGAAATACTAGATTACAAGAGATTCGAGAAATTTAGAAACATTTTGGAGGGCTATCGCTAAATATGTCCAATTTGTAATTCTTAATTATTTTTATTGGGATATAAAAACCTTATTGTAATATTTAATCATTAAAGAAAATAATATTAACATAACCTAAATGAAAGATGAAACCGAAAAAAAAACAACAGAAAATAAAAATATTTCAGTCGCATCTGGGACATCATCCCAGATGCAACTGAAATCTTTTTAATGAGTCTAGTTTTTGGACTGTTAATTTGTGGTGGAATTCCATTGTATTAGATTTGAAATTAATTACAAATATATGACCTAACAAGGAGGGAAAATCCCAATATTACCAAAATAAAATATCATTAATCACAAACCTTTTCAATTTTATATACATTCATTTGAATTAAAAATAACTATTTACTATGTATCATTCATAATTTTAATATTAAACATTATAATCACCTATATGTAACATAATTTAACAAAATAACTTATAATACCTTAAATTAACAAAATAGAAACATTCATCACATAGAGACAATGTTGTGTACTCCTGCCTAAGTTTGTATAAATACCGTAGCATAAGAATTTCAACAACCAGTCTGAAAATCTTCGTAGTAGGATGAAACCGGTCCTGGTGAAAACAAATAAGTGGAACAAAGTACAAAAATGTTTTAATTTCAATTCTAATGAAATCTTTTTACTTTCTGTTGTTTTTTTCCGGTTTCATCTTTCATTTAGGTTATGTTAATATTATTTTCTCCAATGGATAAATATGTCAAGTATATTCTCAATAATGGTTGTTATATAGGCGACAACGGGTTGAGAGAAGGTTAAGTTAGTTCTTTGATAGATATTTATTATAATATTAATTTATTTTATTTTTAAGAAAGACAAATATCCCCGGGTTACCATAACTTGACGATATTTGAATTCTGCTATTGATTACATTATAATGTAAAAAGTTGCGCTTTTATTTTACGTATATCTCTGTTTATTTTACGGTTACATTCAATAATAATGCAAAAGAATAATATTTCATTATAATATGTAGATTGTGTAGTATAAAATAAGAATGATACGTACTGTAAAATAATGTTTTATATGTTATCGTGTTTCGTGAATTAGCAGAACCTGTGCTGAGGTGTTTGCGTGTTTTGTTTTTTTTTTTTAACTTAAAAGAGAACATATGTACGAGTACATTGGTTATATGCAGATAATAAATATTTAAGATAAAAAATGTTGCGACATTAGTCACAATATATAACTGAAAATTACAAGTTAAACTTACGACATGAAAAATTGCCCTTTAAATATTTCGTTTCTTCCTTCTTAAATTTCAACATATTTTCCTCCTCTTTTATTTTGGCCGGTACTTAATTTGTGGAGGACCTTCATTGCTCTATATAGTAATGAGTTTTACCATTTTGTTTTCTTTTGAAAGTCTTATTTAATTTCTTCTTTTTGTGGAGTGGTTATGTCTGCGTTGATGTTTACAAATTTTGCTCAAAAATTCAAAAATATGTTGGCCGTTACACATTTAAAAAATAAAAAACTTTTACATTTAAGCATATAATTTATTTAAAAGACAACATGTTTGTGTAGCTTAAAGTTTTTTGAACTTTGAGATATTTGTTCCGTCTTAAAATTATTCTCATGCCTTTGTTTTACAAAACTGTTTTTGGTCGTCTAAAATCCTCTTCTTTTTACCACAAAATGCTTCTACGATAATTAATATCAGAAACAATGATGGCATTGTATATTGTAACCGACGTGATCGTTTCTTCATAATAATCATGATTCTTTCTAATTTTGCGACATTATGTTATCTTCGTAATTTATATTGTACCATTAACTTATTATCTCGTGCCATTGTACTTATGTAAGATTTATAACATTTGTTTTGTCTCATAGTGTAATCGACGTGATGGAACCACACGGGAATTTCCATAATAGATTGACTCCGCAGGAGCCCAGTACCGTGTGGCAGACTTTCCTATCACTTCGATAACACATCCGACCCCGCGACAGCACGATACCGTGTTGCGGGTTTTTGACAATGCAACTAACCCCGTGGCAGCACAATACCGTGCACGGACCCCTTATTTACATGTCTGCCTCAGCAGCGCCCCTAGTGTAGAAAACTTGTATCACTTTGTAAGGATATAAAAGCGAAAATTTCTGAAAATAAAGTCAGTCACACTCGGACGAGCAATCGTGACTCGTACCCAGTCGCATCTTGTAACCATAAAAAGTCTTTCACTTCTCCTGCCTCCCACCTGAAGGATTCCCGAACCTGCCTCAAGGATAGTCGGCCCCGTACCAGCATAGAAAGTGACTTGACCAGCACCCTACATGTTTACAGTCTTGTAACGACAATGGTCGCTTACAAGTGGTCCTCTCGAGCACGGATCAAGTCACATAGTGATCCCCGGACTACGGATCTAATACCCAGCCGCTACCCAGGTGATCTAACAAGATGTCACCGGCCGTTACCCGGAAGTGTACGGCCCCACAAGACGCCCTACAAGGCTCCACACAAGGCGCCCCACAAGGCGCCTCACAAAGCGCCCCACAACGCTTCACACAAGGCGCAGAGTACCGGCTTCCAGCATCCCACGTCGCGATGCACGGCCAAACGACCCCTCTGCAGCCCTGTCAACCGCAGCCCACAAACGTCAACGCGACATTCCCGGGTCAAACTACGACGGATGACTCGGCGCGTCGAACCCAAAATTGGGCGAACAACAGAGCGGACCCGCTCTCCCAGATTGCTGCATTAATGATGGAAGCATTCCGCAAATTACAAAATGGCGGAACACAGTGGCCGCAGTCCGAAATGTCCGGCCCAGCACGACCCGCAGCGCTCGACATGACATACGCCGGCGGAGCTACACCGGACCTCGCTTCCCACGGCCACGAACGAAATGACGCTACCGGCCACTACGCTGTAGGGCCCGGTCTTGCGCCCCCTGCCGCCGCAGCGCCCGGTGCATTACATGGCAGCCCAGCTGCTTGCAACCTCACTCCCCGAGGGCTCGAACGGAATGACGCGAGTTACAATTCTGTAGCGCTCGGCGCTACAGTCTCTGGCCCCGCACCCCTCGGCCCGGCACGACCCACAACGCCCGACACGTCACACGCCGGCGGAGCTACATCGGATCTCGCTTCCCACGGCCACAAGCGAAATGATGCTAGTCGCCACTACGCTGTAGGGCCCGGTCTTGCGCCCCTTGCCCCCGCAGCGCCCGGTGCATTACATGGCAGCCCAGCTGCTTACAACCTCACTCCCCGAGGGCTCGAACGGAATGACGCGAGTTACAATTCTGTAGCGCTCGGCGCTACAGTCTCTGGCCCCGCACCCCTCGGCCCGGCACCCCTCGGCCCGGCACCCCTCGGCCCGGTTACCGCCGACCCAGCGACACACGTTCCCGAACAATCAAGTACGGCCGCCTGTTATGCTAGAGCACGAGCTGTTACGGCAGCGGCTCTAGCCACAAATACCGACACGACACGGAGCACAGTAGCCTCTGCGGATTCCAAGAAAGAAATAATCCGTCAGATGCGAGAAGAGTTGCAAGAAATAAGAAAACGAAACAGGCAGATCGAGCAACTAATCGCCGCGTCTGGGCTCCCTTTGCTGTTGAGCACTGACACAAACCCGGAAGTGCGCAGCCTTGCACCGCCCGATCCCGAAGTATCCGGCGCTGCACACGGCCCTGCTATAGGCGGGCCCCGTCACAACAACTGCTGCCCTGAAGTGTCCAGCCTCGCACTGCCCGACGCCGAAGTGTCTGGCTCTGCTCACGGCCCTGCTATAGGCGGGCCCCATCTACACAACAATGACTGCTGCCCTGAAGTGTGCAGCTGCGCATTGCCCGACCCCGAAGTGTCTGGCTCTGCTCACGGCCCTGCTATAGGCGGGCCCCGTCACAACAACTGCTGCCCGGAGGTGCGCAGCCTCGCACCGCCCGATCCCGAAGTATCCGGCGCTGCACATGGCCCTGCTATAGGCAGGCCCCACCCAACCGACAACTGCTGCCCTGGAGTGTGCAGCTTGGCATTGCCCGACCCCGAAGTGTCTGGCTCTGCACATGACCCTGCTATAGGCGGGCCCCACCGAATCGACAATCATTGCTGCCCTGAAGTGCGCAGCTTCGCACTGCCCGACCCCGAAGTGTCTGGCTCTGCTCACGGCCCTGCTATAGGCGGGCCCCATCGACATGACAATGATTGCTGCCCTGAAGTCTGCAGCTGCGCATTGCCCGACCCCGAAGTGTCTGGCTCTGCTGACGGCCCTGCTATAGGCGGGCCCCATCTCCACAACAATCACTGCTGCCCTGAAGTCTGCAGCTGCGCATTGCCCGACCCCGAAGTGTCTGGCTCTGCTGACGGCCCTGCTATAGGCGGGCCCCATCTCCACAACAAGCCCTGCTGCCCTGAAGTCTGCAGCTGCGCATTGCCCGACCCCGACGTGTCTGGCTCTGCTGACGGCCCTGCTATAGGCGGGCCCCATCTCCACAACAATCACTGCTGCCCTGAAGTCTGCAGCTGCGCATTGCCCGACCCCGAAGTGTCTGGCTCTGCTGACGGCCCTGCTATAGGCGGGCCCCATCTCCACAACAATCACTGCTGCCCTGAAGTCTGCAGCTGCGCTTTGCCCGACCCCGAAGTGTCTGGCTCTGCTGACGGCCCTGCTATAGGCGGGCCCCATCTACTCGACAACGACTGCCGCCCTGAAGTGTGCAGCTGCGCATTGCCCGACCCCGAAGTGTCTGGCTCTGCTCACGGCCCTGCTATAGGCGGGCCACGTCACAACAACTGCTGCACGGAGGTGCGCAGCCTCGCACCGCCCGATCCCGAAGTATCCGGCGCTGCACATGGCCCTGCTATAGGCGGGCCCCACCGGAAGAATAATCACTGCTTCCCCGAAGTGCGCAGCCTTGCACCGCCCGATCCCGAAGTGTCTGGCGCTGCACATGGCCCTGCTATAGGCGGGCCCCATCTACCCGATATTGTCTGCTGCCCTGAAGTGCGCAGCCTCGCACAGCCCGACCCCGAAGTGTCTGGCTCTGCTCACGGCCCTGCTATAGGCGGGCCCCATCTACACAACAGTAACTGCTGCCCTGAAGTCTGCAGCTGCGCATTGCCTGACCCTGAAGTGTCTGGCTCTGCCCAAGGCCCTGCTGTAGGCGGGCCCCATCTACACAACAATGACTGCTGCCCTGAAGTGTGCAGCTGCGCATTGCCTGACCCCGAAGTGTCTGGCTCTGCTCACGGCCCTGCTATAGGCGAGCCCCATCTACTCGACAACGATTGCTGCCCTGAAGTGTGCAGCTGCGCATTGCCCGACCCCGAAGTGTCCGGCTCTACACGCAGCCCTGCCATAGGCGGGCCCCACCGACGAAACGATGGCTGCCGCACTCAGGTGTACAGCCTCGCACCAGCCGACCCCAAAGTGACCGGCTCTACACGCAGCCCTGCTGTAAGCGGGCTCTACCGAGACATCAATAACTGCTGCACTGAGATGTGCAGCCCCGTACTGCCTGACCCCGAAGTGTCCGGCTTTACACGCAGCCCTGCCATAAGCGGACCCCACCGAAGAGACGATAGCTGCCATACCCAGGTGTACAGCATCACAGACCCGATCCCGCAGGATTATACGCGGATCCCAGAAGCCCGCTGTCTTCTCAGGAGACGCGACATCGCCCCGGCTATTATTCCCGATGGGGGGAGCGTTTCCGGCCGCCGTGGACAACGACGAACACGTCTCGATGAAAATAAGTCCAGTTTCACTGCACGGGGGGAGTGTAACCGACGTGATCGTTTCTTCATAATAATCATGATTCTTTCTAATTTTGCGACATTATGTTATCTTCGTAATTTATATTGTACCATTAACTTATTATCTCGTGCCATTGTATCTTATGCAAGATTTATAATATTTGTTTCATCTCATAGTGTTATCGACGTGATGGAACCACACGGGAATTTCCATAATAGATTGACTCCGCGGGAGCCCAGTACCGTGTGGCAGACTTTCCTATCACTTCGATAACACATCCGACCCCGCGACAGCACGATACCGTGTTGCGGGTTTTTGATAATGCAACTAACCCCGTGGCAGCACAATACCGTGCACGGACCCCTCATTTACATGTCTGCCTCAGCAGCGCCCCTAGTGTAGAAAACTTGTATCACTTTGTAATGATATAAAAGTGAAAATTTCTGAAAATAAACCAGTCACACTCGGACGAGCAATCGTGACTCGTACCCAGTCACATCTTGTAAGAAAGTCTTTCACTTCTCCTGCCTCCCACCTGAAGGATTCCTGAACCTGCCTCAAGGAGAGTCGGCCCCGTACCCCCAGAAGCATAGAAAGTGGCTTAATCCAGCACCTACATGTTTACAGTCTTGTAACGACAATGGTCGCTTACAATTTCTATGTAAATATTAACACTTATAATTATTATTTTTGTGTAAATAATACTTATGATTCTAACACAATCTTTTATAAATTCGATACCACTACAATTACTATTACCTTCGGGTGTAATATTGTTTTTTTTTTTAGTCTTGCCAATACCATGAATTTATGGAAATATTTTTTCATACATTTCTTCGAAAACTTTATTCCTGTGCCATATTCCATGTAAAGATATACACATATAATAGCCATAATACCTACTTAATGCATTATATTAATTATAACAGCCTCTGCCTGAATAATACCTACAGCTCTAACATTGTGAATTATAATTTTAGTATTATTGCTATTGCTTTGAAATGTCTTTGTTGTCAAGAACATCGAAATTTGTATTATTATTTCTATTTCAAAATGTCAAAATTTTCTACTGTTGTCAAATCTCAAACCTATGATACAATTTATTTTCTAGATTGCTTCCAATTTTTGTTCTTCATTTTTTATGTTCCATACTATTACAAAAACCATTCAATATTTCCACACACTATTATATGTATTCTTCATCAACTTTAAAAAATGGAAGATAAAACAAATCTACTACATTACATAGCATGTCACAGGCTCCATGTACCGAAACAAATAGATGCTATAGAAGTTCGACAAATCCTAAATCAATCTAACCTAAAAATATTTTCCATGAATATCAGAAGCATTAACAAAAACCTCAATGGCCTAATGATTCTACTCACAAAACTTGATTCAGATTTTGGCTTGCTTATTCTGAGCGAATGCTGGATCAAAGATAACTTTATTTACTTTTTTATCCCGATAATATGGATTTTTTTTAGATCTAGAATTAAATGATAATACAGAAATAAATAATATCAACATAAATGACCCGGTAATATGCAATGAATTCCCGATACATTCTGAGTTTTCAATATACTCTATGAATATAAGATGCATAAAAAAAAATTTCGATGATACTGTAGCTGTTCTCTAATCAATTCGACAATGATTTAGTATAATCATATTTAGTGAGGCATGGCTGAAAGACTCCATCTCAGGCATTACTGGATATTCATCGCACAACACAAACAAAAATTACTTACAAAATGATGGAGTTGTTGTTTACACTCGGAATGATGTCCTAACGTCCGTTGAAGAAATAGTTATTCCACATGCTAATTGTCTTAAATTGCAACTTTCTAATAACGTATGTGTAATAGCAGTTTACAGATCTCCTTCACAGGCACACATTGATACTTTTCTTGACCATCTAAATGATTTACTCTGTTATGTATTAACACATAACCATAAAGTGATTTTATGTGGTGATATAAATATAAATATTTTAGATATGAACAATTCAAAATGTCAACAATATCTTTCAATTATGATTTACCATGGTTTAAAACCATATATTACTTCACCAAATAGAGTCACTTCAAGTACTGAAAGTTGCATTGATCGCATTATGCTCAAATCAAAAGTGGATCCTCGGAGTGCTGTCTTCAGGACCAGTGTTACAGATCATTTTGCTACAATATTGAAATATCCTAAGTCCTTAGTAATAAAATCACAAAAATCTGATTTAAAGCTAAAAGTAATTGTAGATTACTGCTAAATTCAAAACTGAAAGAGGAAACCTGGAATACAGTTTTATCTACAAATGACGTTAATACAGCAACTGATAATTTCATAACATGTCTAAAAATGTATATTGAGAATTGCTCATCTACAAAGAAAATACATTGTAATAAAAAGTGTTTAAAACCATGGATAACTTCTGGCATTGTTAACTGCCTCATAAAACGTGACAAAATACACAAGAATTGTCATAAAGAACCGAACAACATTGAACAATTAGCATATTACAGAAGATATAGAAATTGGTGTACTGAAATTATAAGATCGACTAAACAATCATATTATAAGGAGAAGCTTCATGAGATTAGAGGCAACACAAACCAGCAATGGAAAATAATAAAAGAAGCATATGCAAAAGAAACCAGTTTTCATTAATAGACTAAATGTTAAAAATAAGATTGTATCTATAAATGTTAATCCAACTCTCATTACTAACTATGTCAATGATTTTTTTAGTGATGTAGGTCAAAATTTTTCTAATCTTTTGTGCAGTTCAAATAATACCAGTGAAGAATGTTTAATCGAAAATTATAATCCAACACGTTCTTTACAAAACGCCTATTTTGAATTTAACCCAATGAATTGTAATGAAGTTCTGAAAGTGATTAATAAGCTTAAATCAGGTTTTTCAAGCGGAAATGACAGTATAAGTGCAATGGTCTAGAAACAAAATGGTTCTGAATTAGTCATACCTATTACACACATTCCAAATGTTAGCTTTGGGAAAGGCTTGTTTCCCAATCACTGCAAAAATGCCAAAGTTGTACAAATACAGGTGGGGATAAAGGAGGGGATAACCTAAATGTTAGTAACTACCGACCTATTTCCCTACTTAACACTTTATTAAAAATAATATAAAAATTAGCTAAAATTAGATTGATAATTTATATATTTTTTTTAAATTCTCTCAATTAATCAGTTTCGTTTCAGAGAGAATGTGGGAACAAGTTATGCAGCTTTAAAAGTGATCACCACAGTTGTATAAGCTCTAGATGCTGGCAACAAAGCAATAGCTGTCTTTCTAGACTTGTCTAAGGTCTTTGATACCGTATCCCATGGTTTACTTCTTAAAAACCTTAATTCAATGGGTGTTGCTAATAAAGCACTAGATTGGTTCAGAACTTATCTTGGGAATAGAACACAGAGTGTAATGATTAATGATCATATTAGTTCAAATAAATCAATTTTATATGGTGTTCCTCAAGGTAGTGTTCTAGGTTCAATTTTATTTTTATTATATATTAATGACCTTTGTAAATTATCATTATTGCGTTCTTCAATTGTATTTGCAGAGGATACTGTTTTGGTGTTTACTGGTGATACTTGGGATTAAATGTATGCGTGTGAGTTAGGATTAAAGACTGTTAAAAAGTGGCTTGATCAAAACCTTTCAACTTTAAACACACAAAAAACTAAAATTACTTATAGCATTTCTTCCGTAAGTCAACTCTCTGTAGACCGTTCCTTAACAATGCATTGTTGTGTACACGAGTGCAATTGTCAATCTTTGGAAAGAGTAGACAATATCAAATATCTTGGCTTAATTATTGATAAATATTTAAAATGGAACGATCATATTGCTGTATTAACAAACAAAATAAGAAAACTGGCCTATATCTTCAAGACCCTAAGAAATATGTTGGACAAAGTTACACTAAAAACTGTATATTATGCTCTTGTTCAATCTCTTCTTTCATACAATGTTGTATGTTGGAGTTCACGCTACAAGACTACCCTAGAGTCCTTAAATGTTGCTCAAAAATTAATTAAAAAAATAATGTACAAGAAATGTTTTTTATATCCATCACACTTATTATACAGTGAAAGTAAAATTATGACAGTAATGCATAATACAGCTCTGTAATTTTTTAAACAATATTGATACTGCTATAAGGTCACAACAAGTGCACAATACTAGAATGGGTTCTTCTCTAATGTATCAGCCGGCAAATAACAGAACATCATTTGGACAAAGGAGTTTTTTTTGTAAAGCTCCTTTGTTATATAATAGGCTCAGTGACAACATTAAAACTATAGATACGCTAAATTTATTTAAAAAAAATGGTCAAAAAGTCTATGTTAGCTGAGAGTCTATGTGATTTCGCTTTATCCATGTTATCCCTTATGTTGTAATCAATGTTGAAACTTTATGTATGCTCAATATTATCATTATTATCTACTTATTATTACTTACTGATTTCTACTAATAATTTTTTTTTTTTTACCTACATTTTATTATTTACTTACTACTATTTACATAATTTTATTTACTTATTATTATTTACCTATTTTTATTATTATGTACTTATTAATATTTAATGTGTATTATTATATGCCTATTAATATTTATTTATTATCATTATTTAATTATTATAATTTTTTTTTTTATATGAATACCGCACAAGAGTCCCAACTGCTCCCAACCGTCTGGAGCCAGTGAGACTATGGCATTCCCAATTGGGGAATGTTGTGAGGCTAAAGGTATTGGGGAGGTGAAGGAGAAGAGGGGAAATACCTGGCTATTCAGATCTGGTCACCAAACACGGCTAAAAGCCATTTCAAGCAACGTTTCAATTCTGAATGGTGGTCTTTCACCAGGGCGATACTGAGAGTATCTTCCACTCTGGAACGTTGTCAAATATATTATTTATTAATTAATTAATTGTGAAACGACACAAATTAATTAAATAAAAATTACTTGCGCACGCCGGGATTTGAACCCGTGACCTTCAGATTCGTAGTCAAGAGCCTTACCCCTCGACCATGGAGGCCGTCAAAATAAATCTAATTTTGATTATTTATTTACTTATTAATATTAACTATTTTTTATTCATGTATTATTTACTTATTAGTATTTACTGATTATTAATAAATTGTACAGCCGCTCATCTCAACACAGGTTTGTCCTAGTGAGATGAGTGGCTAATGTTTTTGTTGTCATAATTAAATTGAATGAAATTAAAATAAATAAAAAAAATGGCTTTAGCCATATTTGGTGACCAGATCTGAATAGCCAGGTACTTCTCCCTCTTCCCCTTCTCAATACCTTCAGCTTCACAACTTACCCAAATTGGTGATGCCATAGTCTTACTGGCTCCAGACAGTTGTAAGCAGCTGGGATTCTGGTATAGTAACACTTTAACTGATTTGTTATGCAGCGAATGTCAAATAATAGTCTGTAAATGTGTATATAACTGTTTATTGG
Organism: Halesus radiatus; assembly: GCA_022606495.2. Classification (NCBI taxonomy): domain Eukaryota; kingdom Metazoa; phylum Arthropoda; class Insecta; order Trichoptera; family Limnephilidae; genus Halesus; species Halesus radiatus. The sequence goes on from JAHDVE020004165.1 coordinate 57,882, forward strand.
CGATTCTAGCACAAGTTCATATAAGGTGGTATTATATCTTTCCTCACTCGACCGAGGAGTGGGCGGAAGTGCCCGTGAAATCATTACCGCTTTCTCGACCGGCATCTTTCTTCTTCTTCTAATTTAAAGCTGCTAATTGCATTCCATTGCTGGCCATGTATATCGGCGTTACAATATATTAATTTTTTAAATGCATTTGCTTGTGGATGGAAGAGGGGTGTACATTAATGCATTAATTTGCTAAGAGTTAAAGAATATTTATGGATAATCTTTATTTATTTATGCAATATTACGTGCAGTCGTAAGTACATCGCAGTTTGATTGTGGAAAAACATTTATATAAGTAAAGTTAGTGTCTAGAGACATTAATATCTTTTGTAAGTATACTATATCGTACAATGATAATGTCATTAAAAAGAAATACATAACAAGTGCATATTTAAAAAAATATATTTATTTAACTTAAAATAGAACACATATACATTGGTTACATGTATTCTAATATGAACATAATATCTGCAAACAAACATTTTTACAATTTAAGTCACAATATACAATTAAGAATTACAAATCGATCTTTAAAAATTGCACTAAATTTCAAAACATTTTCGTCTTCTTTTATATTGGCCGGTATTTCTTGAAAGATCTTCATGGCTATAGTGATGAGATTTGCCATTTTGTTTTCTTTCGAAATGGAAGTCTTATGAAGTGGTTACATTTTTCAAACAAGTATGTACTTACATACGATTATTAGTACTAAAACAATAGTTGCATACAATAATAATTAGTTACAATATCTAGGAATACCTATATCTAGGAATAACTTTTTTTAACAATCTGCCATCTGATCTTAAAATTATTGAAAATATCCATGAATTTCAACATAGATTAAAAAATTACCTCAAACTACTCTAACAATTTAAATTTTTTTTTTTTTAATTTTTATTATTATTAGACTCTCTTCTTTTCTTCTACTTTCTTTTCATTTTCTTTAATACTATTACTAGTGATAAATTACAAAATTTACACGACAAATTCATATTTTCCTGCTATTGTACAACAATATTTTAAGTTATGATTTGATTAATTAAGCGATAATCACTCAACAAACACAAGAACCTTGTTTCTTTATGGTGAGGAATAGCTATATTATATTTTTTGTTACACTATATGAATCATGTCTTATTTTTATATACTCTCGGTAAAAAAAATTATTATATTAAATAAAAAAAAAACAAAAAAAAAATAAAAAATGGTTTACATACAAATTAGATTTAACAAAAAAATTTAGAAACAAAATTATGACATGAATAATTGTCAAGGTCAGTGATTGATTTAAAGTTTTTAAATGAATAATCTACTAGCCTTCCCTGAACAAATTCTGACAATATGTCTATGGGAGGAGTAGATGGATTTAAACATAAGAAATGGTAATTGAGAATTTTTCATTTGTTAAGCATGGCTCTCGCCAATTCCTAGCTATGCTATCAAAAAAAGAGCTTGGGAATGCTTCTTCTTGAATTCATGTCTTCAGTAGCTAATAGTCTGATTATCCTGGGAACACAGACAAGGAGAAGGGATATCCTACTTCGTCATCTCTGCATATACACCTCCAAATAAAGAAAAGTGCTCAGTGAAAACAATTGCTTGGTCGGTGGTCACTATCCATTGAAAATGGAAATGAAACAAACACTCGGATGCCATGATATACAATGCCAGAAGCGTACCAGATACGTTTGTAGGAATCTGTTACTGTTATCCCGATTGCACAGAGAACTTCCATACAAAATTACATCACGCAAATACCTCATCTAATTTTGAAAAGACGTATGTATTTTTTCATCTTTTAATTAATGTTTCTACATAATTTATTTAATTTCTCCTTTATAATATTACTTTAGGTTCCGATTGATAATTTATAGTTGGCCACTATGAAAAAAATATTGGTCCATAAATGAATGACGTACACATATGATGCCACAACCCTAAATTATAAAATAAGCAAAAAAAAATGTTATCTTAAACACCTAAATAATAAAAAAATGTTTTTTATCTGTAAATTTGAAAAGTCATGAGGGGAAAGGTCAAGGATTAACAAGGATGGATATGGGAATGGATAATATATATATTCTACTCCTCTATCTGATCTACTTCAACCATTTTTGTTTTTTTTTTTTTAATTCAGACTTATTGGTATTTTTGTTTTATTTCTGTCAGTGGCATACAGTCCACAAGGGCTTCTGTAAATTTGTAAATATTTTTTTATGTAACAATACATTGATGTTGTTTTTTGTTTCTATTGTTTCTATTTCGACCCCTTGGAATGACAAAGTTCCATCTGACACAGCAATGTCATGCAATAATGTGATCTAAGGAGAGCAACTTTATGGCTCATTATCGCATAACATTGCCGTGTCAGATGGAACCTTGTTATTCCAAGGGGTCCATTTGACAAATTGAAACTTTTTGGAGAGATGATAAAATGGCCATTTTCAAATTCAGTGCACGATTCATAGCTAAAGTTGATAAACTACAAACAGCCTACGTTTCTACGTTTGGTCATAGATCAATGCACGCCACTGCCACCTAGCAAGTTTCAGATATAGAAGATAGTAGCCCAGTGGCCAGGTAAGGTACCTTGCAAATGGTTTGTTGGTATGTTATTTACTTAAAAAAGTCAAGTTTTCTGATAGCGCATAACTAGTTTAGGTGTTCTCTAAGTAAGGCCCTTCGTACTGTCATGATACTATACCCACTTGTAATCACTATCATATGCATCCACCAAATCTATGAGTTCATAGTTTAAAACTACAATTGATCATTAGTTCTTTTGATTAATCGCTTTGTTTACTTAAATATC